>VXBJ01005521.1:148622-159689 GCA_013400055.1 Nycticryphes semicollaris | reverse complement strand
AAGGGAAAGGGAGGGAAGGTAAGGTATATATGGAAAGGAGACGGGAAGGGGGAGGGGGAAGGGAAGGGAGGGGGAAGAACAGAGAACCCCTCACCCAGGAAAAAGGAAGAAATTTAAAATATATACTAAGAAGCAGTTATTTACACATGACCCATCCTTTTTAACCTCTTCTCCCTGGTTTCACAGTTTTCACACTGCGAACCACCTACATCACTCCCTTTCCCCACCTCTGGTCATGATAAATCCTGTTCAATCGAAAATGCTTTTCTGCTGCATCCCATAGTGTGTCCTACATCCCCAGGCAGCAACCGCCTCCAGCAAAGGTGGTCCACCATTGTCTCATCATGATGGGTGTTCCTCCTGGAGAGTGGGATTGAGGCTGTCCTGGGACAACCCTGGGAAGGGTCCAAACAGGGTGTCCCTTCTCTGAGTCCTCTAAATTGTGTTCCCACCTGTCCTTGTGCCCCTCTGCTCCTTTGGATTTGTGTTTTTGATGGGCTGATGGCTCCTGGGATGGGAGCAGTCAGGATAGGGATTATTTGGGTTCCCCCTCCTGCTGCTGATTCTCTGTTCTCCTTTGTGGGTGTACATAGAATCATCACAGAACCATAGAATGGTCCAGGCCGGAAGGGACCTCTAAGGTCATCTAGTCTGACCTCCCCACAGTCACCAGGGACACCCTCAACTAGACCAGGTTGCCCAGGGCCTCGACAAGCCTCACCTTGAATATCTCCAGGGAAAGGGCCTCAACCACCTCCCTGGGCAATCCTCAGAGTAAAGAACCTATTCCTAATATCCGGTCTAAATCTGCTCTTCTCTAGCTTGAAGCCATTGCCCCTCATCCTGTCACTGCAGGCCTTTGTAAACAGACTCTGTGGGCTTTTATCACATAACCCAATACCACTATCTGCTTAAATTTCCACAGTGGGATGCAAAGAGGGTTAGTTACTTTTGCACAACACACTGAGGATCGATACTTTAGATTCATGTATTTTAGATAGTTAAATGTGTAGGAAATGAAATCCAGCCCACAGAGTGAAGCGTGGACAGGGAGGATGGGAAAACTGAGACAGGGAAGCAGGAACCAGTATAGTATAAAACAACTTCACTGTTTCCATACTGTATGGGGAAGAGGACTCCAGGGAGTATAAAAAATAGCCTGGGAAATGTAAACAAAGAACCATTTTCTCTGGTTTTTTTACTCATAATATTCCATAAATGGTGTTAAAGAAGCACACTTAGCCAACATTAAGTCTTAGTTTGGTTCAGTTTTAGTTTAGTTTAGTTCACTCCACTTCTAGCTGTTTAAATAAAAATATACAAGTATCTCTGTAAAGGCTGCTATGGCTTTTAATAGATGTTTCTAACTATTTCAGAAGCTTAATAGCAATGTGATTTTAACCTGAAATAATTAATTTCTTAAAAATAACATATCCACAACTGATGATAACTTAGCTCGATTTCATTAACATTTGCTAAAGGATTTTTCAATCCCCAGGTGGAAAATACCACAGAGAGAGTTTGTATAAAAAACACATTACAACATTATTTTTTCTCCTATTTTGAACTTTCATGTACGTATTTACTCAAACCTCATGCTGCTATTTACATTTTCTCCAAGGCAAGCATAGATTTTAATGACCTGAATACTAGGATTACTTTTTTCTAATAAACATTTAATAAAGCTGAAAATACACATTCCTTGGTCTCAGAGCAACTTGCCTTGCCAGAATCATACCAGTTTATATTGTACTATCACTATAGGTGTCAGGCACAGGGCTGCCCCTGGCCTCTTTCCACAGAGCTACCCCTGCAGTCCCCAGAACCACTGTCTGGGTACATACACGGAAACAAAGAATTAACAATCAAATGTAAAGCTAGTTGTTTTAGACGCAGAATTATTCCATATGTTAATCCAGAAAGATTTGGGAATGAGGGTAGAGTGCTGTCAGTAAAAACAAAGTTGTATGAAAAGAAGGGCAAGCACAAGTGCAAGAAGCCTGAACCCAGGTAAGTGTTCAGATGATGACACTTTATTTCCATTGAACAAGATATTCACCCATTAGAACTGGCACTGCTGCTAGAGTTAGATGGTGAGAGGAAAAAGACAACCATTAAGAAACCTTCTCCCAATCCCCTTCCACATTCCCTCCTCACCCCCAGCCCCTCTCCCCAACCCGAGGGGTGCAGGGATGGGGATGGGGGTTTTGGCCCATGCATGGCAGCCCCTCTGGGCCTCCGCACTCCTCTCACTGCTCCAGAGTAGGCCCTGCCCCGGGCTGCAGTCCTTCAGGGACAACCTACTCCTGCCTGGGCTCTCCACGGCCACAGCTCCTACAGGAAATATCCCTCCACTGCGACCTGGGGCCCTCCCCGGGCTACAGGGTTGGTCTCTGTTCCAGCGGGGTCTTTCCAGGGCTGCAGGGAATCCCTACTCCGGGCCTGCAGCACCCCCTGCCCTCCTCCTCCTGCGCCCTCAGACTCCCTCTGCTGCTGCTCCCTCCTTGCCTTCCTCCTCCTCTGCCTGGGCCTCCTTCCGCCCTCTCCCAAACCTCTTTCCCCCCCCTTCCCGGTGTCCCCAGCTTGGCTGAGGGGCTCAGCTGTGTCCTGCGGTGGGGCCTCGGGACCGGCTGAGACGTGTCCAGCACGGGGCGGCCTCGGCCACTCCCCAGAGGCTGCCCGGCAGCCCCACTGCCAGCATCTGGGCACGGACACACAATACAATTAATATTGTAAGGCCAGATTGTAAGTGTAAAGCACTGGAGAGATTCAGCAAAGTATTTGTCATGGTCTGTATAGATGTATTCATTTCTGTTTACTAAAGGCCTGATTTTGTGCTCAGTTGTATCACTGGCAAAATTCCCATTATTTCCAAAATCCTTTCTGTCAGCTCTCACAGAGCAGGCTGTGTTCTGTTTTCTTGCACCACAATTACTCTCAATCATATTGCTCAACCTTCTTTAAGGAAGATGCCCTTTAAGAAAATTCCCATACGGATCAAAACCCCAGGTCTGTTTATATCACATGCCAAGTCATATAACATGACAAATAAAGGTACGCCTGGAAAGATTGCTGCTTCACTGCCTGTGCTTTAGAAATGTTCAGGACTGATTTACTTGTAACGGTGCATATACAACTATAGTAAAAGACACTTTTCTGTCACAGAGCTGAAGGAGTTCTGAATGTCATAGCATTTATCTGACACGCAATACGTACAATCCCCATGTTCCTTCGTTGCACTGAGGGACTCCTTTGTCTGCTTCAGATCTTTTTGAGATGGCTTCATCTGAAGCTGTCACTGCCATTCAGACTCTAAAACCTCCTTCTGAGCAGCAGGCGGTCACCCCGTCCACCCATCCACCCACAGGACCTTCTCCTGTGAGCTTCACTCCAGGTCATGCTCCTGCAGGCATCTGCTTGGAAGCAGAAGTTCCCCATGCCTTAGCAAGTGTCTGATGTTTCCTGGCCACTGGGCACTCAGGGCAAGCAAGGAGAGGTGGTTATTCATCCTAGCAGGCATGCAGGGCATGGTTATTTCGCTCGTGGCGACACAAGGCTGCTACCCGTGTGACTCTGCAGCTGTAACCAGGTGTCTCCAACACACTGCTGCCTTTAGATATTCTTCTGAGCCAGCTGACTCCGACCGAGGCAAGCAATAAGACTGTGAGCAGAAAGAAACTCTGCTAGAAGACAACAAAGATGATGGTTGAATTAGAAAATATGACAAATGTGAGGATTTAAGCCTTGCAACTGCTTGCTTGTCATATGATAGCGAAAGGCAATAGTGAGAGGCTTCCCTTGTAGTGACCGCTCACCCAAGTAGCCTGTTGGTTGGATGTGATTGTGTATTCCCTTTTCCTAAGCACCAGCCTGACCTTTATCTCCTTTAACCCTGTGATAACCACCTGTGGTGGTCACAATGGGTTCATCTAGTTGTAGTGGTTCCATCTGGGGTTCAATTTGGTTTCAGGGAGACAGGTAACACCACAATAACCAAGGGCTAACTTGAACAATGCACCCACCTCACCACAATATTGGTACTGTGGTCAATATGCAAATATGACTATAGATCCAGCGTCTTACCCCCATAAATAGTGGACAGCCCAATAGGTCATTGAGCTCTCCAACACAGCAGTGGGATGTATATCAGGATCTCCCCCTGAGCAGGGATGCCTTTGAAGGTTACCTATCAAGCTTCAGAGATTCCTTGCTGCAATAAATCCTTGGTAAGTGACTAAACTTTGAAATCTTAGCTAAGTGGTAGAAAGGATTGGTTGAACAGAAATAAACTTTTAGTCATAAACTGTTGGCCTAGTCTGGGACTAGGATCCAGCCACACCTAGACTCCTCTCTGAGAAGTAGGTTTAGAAAGCAAGAGAGTTCTCTCTGAACCTCAATTCAATGGGAGGGTCTCCCTGAGAGCTCTGTCTGACCCTGTTCTCTATGCAATAAATAGCCAATTTTCCTTGCCATCTCAAATCTTGTTAAAACACTGTTGCATTGACCATCACACTTTGTTAAATCCTTGTTTTATATCAATAAATGTATTGCTGTTTCTCTCTACGAGTACATCACTTCATCTGTGACAGTGGAGGAGCTCATCAGGAAAGCCCAAGCATCGTACCTGTGCTAGTGCTTCTTGAAAAGGGAAAAGGCTGTGATGTGAGACAAAAACAAAGGGTGTTTTTGCACTTGTAGAACGATGCTAAGTACAAATCAAAGTCAAGCCTTTAACTTTTGAGGGATGTAGATTTTGAAGAAAAATCTGTGAGTAATTCAGTAGAAATATGTGGTGTATGAGTGCCTCAGAGAGGACCTGGGCAGACATTTCAGCACAGTTGCTGATAGCACAGCTTCTCATTATCACTTACACTTTCACTGTCTTTTATAATAGTTAGGATTCAGTGAGGCGCAACACTGCTGTACATCCTTTTCCAATTAACAAAGTTTTAAAACTTACATAAGTGTGCGTTTATTAAGATATTTCTTGTTAATTAAAACTTGAAAGTGAGAGTTGGTTTTGCTCCCTTCTTCCCACATATTTTAGCAAAAATGGCAGAAATGCAACACCTTTTTTATTCCTTTGTTTGTCTTGCATTGAGTTTTATAATGTTCATGTTTCAAATGGATGTGATATTTCACTTTGTCTTTTGTTCATTTTGGATTTTTTGGTATTTTTTTTCATTGTTTTTTTTGAGACCAAAAACAAAAGGAAAAATACAGGAGGAAAGGTGAAAATGGATGAAAAAAATAAGAGAGAAGCTAACAGAAAAACGGATAAAAACATTCAAAATAGTGCAGATATAATTTTTTTGAGAAATATTGTAATATGTACATACATATTCAAAGTTGGATTCTTTGCACTAAGTGTACAAAAACATTCTGTACAGAGATGCTAAATACATCTAACACTGATGTGAGTATACATAGTTATAGTGGTCATGTTAGCTTCTAAAAGGGCATTTTTAGATTGCTTCATTAATGTCTCAGCATGTAGCACAATTAAAATTAATAAATGAGTTTTAATTAGTGTTCATTAACAACCAGGTGACCTAGGGGTTATGTTAATATTAAGGGTGATTCTCCTGATTTGTATATATGTTTGATTTAAAAAAAAAAAAAAAGGATCAAATCTTGAAGGCACGGACGTATAGTTGCTACTTCAAATGCAAGACCATGTATACACCCTGTTATGTTCATTTAATAAATCAAGTGGGGGAATTCTTTGTATTAAGATTTTGTGAAGAAAAAGGAGTCTTTTAATATTTTATGCATAGCGTAAACTATTAAGTATGCCTACAAAGTTTGTTGCAAGACATCCCCCAAGTATTTATTATATATAACCCATACTACACATGACTGAAATGCTGTTCCATAGTGCAGCATTCCAACCCCACTAAAGAGCATTTTTTGGGTGGAAGGGGGTAATTTTCAAACCTGAGCAGAGTGACAAATGGAACTTTGGGGATCCCATATACGTAACTGAAGCATCTTGTATTCATAAAATAGCCCCCCATGCCCTATTCATCTCCGTAGCTGCAAGGAACACAAGGGTTAGGTTAGAAGAGAGAGAAGAGTGAGTGAAAATACTGCTATTATTTTCATAGTCCCAAAAAACTCTGTAAGTGCTTCCCTGGCTCTTCCTGCTACTGATATCCCCCACAGGATCAGGCCTGCTGTATATTGCCTCCTTCATTTGAGGTATTCAAGGAGCTTTACAAGACATCAGTTTCAAGGCCCATTAAAATCAGTGTGCATCTTTTTCACTAATGTCAAGAGGCTTTTAATCAGACTTTAAATTACTCCCCAGCTTCAACTGAGTTCTGAGTTGTTTCTTTCCCACAAATGCATTTTCCCTGCTTGAATTTCATTTCCTGACTCTCCTTCTAATCTCCTTTTTAGACCCCTTCTGTTATTTCTTGCTCCTTACATTGTATTTTGCAACACTTCCCACCATAGTGTCATCCTCAAGGTGAATTAATGTGCTCTGTCTTCCAGTTCATTAACAAAGGCACTAAGTACAATCCCAGGTGAAACACCACATCCAGGCTGCACGGCAAGAGATGCATTCCCTTGTTCCCTACAGGATTATGCAAGTTCTCAAAATCCCTCACTCTTAGCTCATCAAGGAAAGCTCATCAAGCTCAGTCAATTACCTTTTTCTGTCTCTCAATAAAACTATCTAACACATACACACCCATAGAGGTATTTATACCATCTTCAAGATTGGAGAAGCAAAATGAGAAAAGGTAAAGAAATCACGTATGGAAGAGCTACATAAATTTCATTTTTATGCACATATAAAAACACATTTAATAGTACTGGCATGTTACAGAAGCCTGACATATTTTTGATGGAATCCGGCCCTCACTTTATATTTCAGTTCCATCAGTTAAAGATGCCACACTTGCAATAACTCGTGGAAAATAAAATATTTATTACACCCTAAATACCGCAGGTAGAGAATGTGCTTTCTCTGTCTGGTATTTGTATACTCCATATTCAGCTATAGTCAGATAACAAATCACATTACTATTTACCACATCCCTCAGATAAAGTTTCTACGGTACAAATAAATCACGCACTTTCTTTCCTTAATTATTTATTTGAGTGGAAGATATGTATCTGTTGTTTTTCTGAGGCCTGTCAGTGCAAGTGACCTTGTAGCATCCCTACATCATGGAGCGGTTGGCACCAGGGAGGTTTGGGAGATAGAGTAGGCATTATGGAGGCAATGGGCAAGTAGGTATGAATGGCCATATAGATGCACAGGGACAGAGGGGGTCTCTGCAGGGGTCAGTAGCATAAACCTGGCAGCAGACAGAGGAGCCTTCAGCTTTACTGCGGGAAGCTTCAGCCAGACTGGTGTGAGCAACTGCATTGCTCCTCTTCTGATCTTCTGTGTCTACTGCAAGGCTGAAAGAGATGTCGTCCCACTAACTCTGTGTTCTTTATTCAGTCAGTCCTGTGAGAACTTTCCGTGTGCCATCAGAAGGGGTAAATTTGGATTTAATCTCCATGATCCACCTCATCCATTTCTAATTTAGTTATATGGTTATTACATGGGTTGTGTAAGTAAATGGCAGCAAAGTATTCCTGCCATGTAATTATATTTTAGAATCCAAGTAATAGCAGTTACTTTTATTAGCAATAACAATTATCATCCCTCCTAGCATAGTCTCGGATAAAGAAATTCCTTGTAATGATCTTGTAATGACAGTCTTATATCCATGTCATATTGACATGAATAATAGATGTAATGTCAAAAGAAAAATGATTAACTGTTTCTTCACTGAAGAAACATTAATTTCTATGCATCCACATACTTACACCCAGGGATCTTGTCTCATTAGCTGGAAAATATATTAAGAAAATGCAATGATTAGCACATTACAGGTTTTAGTCCTTTAAACAATGGAAGTCCAGAAGAGGATTAAAAAAATGAGCTGAGCTAATAGGGATTCAAAGCAGATTTACAGAGACAGTATAGGACTAGAGACTTTGAGTTAATTCCAAGGATACTAGTATGTCTAGACAGTTCAGTCTAGGCTTAGGAAAGGATGCTGGGATCCTAAAAGCAGTGGAAATGTGTCAGTGAAGGCTTCCTGGCATCTAATGAGCCCTGCCTCTCTGTGGACCTCATTAACCCTGACACAGCTCTGACCAGGTAACTTCTGGTGGCAGAGCCGTCTTCTTCAGCATAGTCTTAGGAACCTCAGTGGCTGAGCCCTCCTGCCCCACACAGGCATCTCCTCACCTTCAGAGCCAGCAGAGTTTGTCACACAAAGGGACGGAATCTGATCCTGGTACAAGGGTTGCAAGGGGAGACCAAGCTCTGCTCTTTCACAGACATCCTGCAAAATTAAAGGGAACTCAACCAAGCAGAGTTTTTCCCCATGCATTCGGGTGCTGCCCACTCTCAAATTGTGTCACGGGAACACATCTGCGTCTGTAAATCTCAAGTTATGATTTTGTTTGCAAGGGAGGAACATGTACAATTTTCTACCTCAGTCTCTGAAAATGGAAGCAATCAAAGATCTGAGGCATAATCATGTGTTAAAAGTAATTCTGATGCTCTTAGTAAATATGTTTCGGACTTTTCTCGGGCACCTAAGCACAGAAGAGAACAGATTAATTTGTGGCTATCTTCTGAAACTTTCTTAACATTAAAAAGAGAGTGGTGGCATCAAAACTGCATGCTGGGATTGGTTCATGCCATACGTTGGGTTGTGGACTACTCAGGAATTGCTTGGAAGAGTTGTAGTGTTCATGCAGAATCAGTTAGACATTATCAACGTCTGATTTCCAGTCCTTAGGTGCATTCACTAAAATTGTTTCATTTCCTAATGTAGCTGTAGCCTGTGATATCATACATAACACTATTATTTTTTTACTTACTTGGTATTTTTAGTTGGACTTTTAATCCATTCTCCTCTTAGTTTTTTTGGGTTGGACCTCTAGGGTCATAAACATGTTTTCATGAGAGAAGAAAATCCAGTAAAATCTTCTGAAAACCAAATTATTGTTCTATCTGATAAGAGACATTTGGATGGGAATTATTAGTTGGGCATTAAATCCAACCACTTTTGCCTTCTATGATTGATCCCACTGAATAATACTGAAATAAGACAAAAGAGGTGCTTGTTTTCCTTAGGGCTCTGCCTGTGTGTACATTAATGCAGAAAAACCTCACAAAGTTTGGCTGTGTCCTGGAACTGATAAACAAATGGGGCATAACTCATGCAAAACATAGGATAACCTTTCTTACGCAGCACACAGAAAGTTGAAAATTGGAGTGTTTTAAAAAACTAAAGCCTACAATTGCCACTATTTTTGTTTTAATAAATGTTTCTGATTTAAATACTGAGCTGCATCTTTAAACTCTCTGGGCACTATTTCATTTAAGGGAATATTTCACTATTGTCAAGACTCCCTGTGTACACATAATTTCATCGTTACAATTGTTCTCATAATGGTAACATTTGAATAAGCTATGCTATATGATATAATAACTTTTTTTTTTTTTATTGGAACTCTAAGTGCATTCACTTTAACTCTGTCATGGGACTGGGACTAAGATTATTGTAATTGTATATAGCACAATATTGAAAGATTTTACTATATATCACTTATCTATTATATTAACCTACAAGGTCAGAATTACAGAAAGGAGGATAATGTGTCCAGATAGGACACAATTTAGAGTTGTTCTAGTCACTATTAGTAATATTTGAATAATAAAACTTAGTGTGGGGGTAATATTTTTGAGGTGAATATTTTTGATTGATTTTTGCTACATCTGAAGTAAATGCTGGAATCCCCTCCAGCAAAGCTCCCATTACAATCTGTGCAACGCATTTTTGACTCCCTCCCCAGTGTGTTCATTCGCTTAGGCAGTCAGCTCCCAGCGCTGGTGGAAGTTTGCCTGGGTATGTGCTGAGAAAGGAAGTAGGAAAACCTTCAAGACCTGGCCTCAGGTTATCGGCAGTGAAGTCTCTGCAGTACCTTTGTGCCTCTGAACTCTAATTGGCCTGAAGCTAAGCAAAAGTTCACAGATCCGGTGCTGGAGCTGAGCCCAGTCTAGTAGTCCTAACCTTAGCAAAGTTCTCACCGAGACAGGGGAGTGTGCTCTGATTAAAAATTTCAGGGTCTGTCCTGCTCTCTTTTAACTTTGTATGTGTTCACTAACCTGCACTCAGGAAGCAGAGGGCTCTAAGATCTCAATCCCTTCCCTGAGCTGCAGCTGAAATGAACGTGAGCAGCTACTGTGACTTGAAATACGGGACATAATTTGAGAGATGCTTTTGAAATATCTTTTTTGAATTAAGATAGCCCAGCACTGCAAAAGATATGGAAACCTTCAAACGAGAGCCATTTTCAAATACGCTGTTTTCTTCACACTGTTTGAGTTTAGATCTGAATGCTCATTTTTGAAAACCTAATGAGGTTAATCATGTCTGGATCCTCAGATCACATCCTCTTAGAAAGGACAAATCACCAGATAATGAGGTCTTTTCCTAGGGACAAGTGTTCTGATAGACTTTACCAGATACTGCTTAGCAGGTCTGTTAAAAGCAAAATGTGGAAAACAGCTTTACCATTCCTCATGGAGAGATGGGGTCACCAATGTGACCCGCTTTCTCGATGAGGGGAAGGCTGTGGATGTTGTCTACCTGGACTTTGGTAAGGCCTTCGACACCGTCCCCCACAGCATTCTCCTGGAGAAACTGGAAAATCACGGTGTAGACAAGTGTACCCTCCGCTGGATTAAAAACTGGCTGGATGGCCGTGCCCAGCGAGTTGTGATTAATGGAGCAAAATCCGGTTGGCGGCCAGTCACCAGTGGTGTCCCTCAGGGCTCAGTTCTGGGGCCGGTCTTGTTCAATATCTTTATCGATGATCTGGACAGGGGGATTGAATGCACCCTCAGTAAGTTTGCAGATGACACCAAACTAGGTGGGAGCGTTGATCTGCTTGAGGGTCGGAAGGCTTTACAGAGGGATCTGGACAGGTTGGATCAATGGGCCAAGGCCAATGGGATGAGGTTTAATAAGGCCAAGTGCCGGG
>VXBJ01005521.1:79179-148217 GCA_013400055.1 Nycticryphes semicollaris | reverse complement strand
GGTTTTTTGGGGTTGTTTTTTTTTTTTGTTTGGTTTTTTTTTTTTTGTTTTTTTCATGTGGTTGGACTCGATGATCTCAAAGGTCCCTTCCAACCACTAAGATTCTGTGATTCTGTGATTCTGTGAAATGTAAAAATGCAGAATAACTGCACACCTTTCAAATTCTGAAGTAGTGGGAGCTGTACTCACATCCATTTGAGAGCAACTATCTTTGTCTTGGTTTTACTTTGGGGTTTTCTTAAAAAAAGGTCAGAAAGTATAAATTAAATATCTTTCCAAGGGGCACAATACTCTTACAATATTCATAACTTGGAATTTATCTGTTTAGGACCTTTTGCTGTGCCCATTCACTTTTCATCATTTCTACATGCAAAATGTATATTTAACATCTTCCTAGGATGCTACCATCTCCCCGCTTCATACATCACCATCAAGGTTCAGTACTAAATGCACTTTCTTATTAACTAGACCTTGATTGAATTCTTCCATCACTTTCTTGATTTCTCCCTGTCATTGACATATTTGCCATCTTTGTCTGTGAGTACTCTCACCTGAGATTTTCTGTTGCTCAGATGATATTCTATGTTTTTGTTGCCTCTATTTTATTGTTTGCCCTCTTGAATTTTATTTTGTTGTTGTTGTTGTACGGCATGAATTCTTCTGACAATTTCAAAGAATAGTTTTGCTGACTTGAGCATATTAAACTTTCTTGCTTAAATGCTGGTAGTTTTTCAATCTTTTATTTTCTATTACATTCCCTGAGTTCCTTGAGATCCTTTTTAAGTTCTTTCTATGAGTTATCCTGACTACATTGCTCTTCCTTTTATTACTTGGTCAAACACCTTTTCAAAATACTGCCCGACGTTTTATTCAGAACTGGAGTGCAGGTGGCTTAGAGCTCTTCAGGCACTGGGAAAGATCATTCTCAGAGTAGCAAGAAATTCCATTCCTATTGCTGTAAACTGGAAAGAATTATTTTTCATTTTATGGTATAAGGCTCAATCATACTGATCAGTGTCATTCATAAGCTCACACTGTGGCAAACAGCTGAGGACATGGCTATCATGCCTTCAGCCTATTTAAATACCAGTTTGAAAATGACATTAACTGTCTTCTCTACCTCCAAATATATAGTACCCTTAAACAGTCCTCAAAACATCAGGCAAAATTGCCATTCAGAGAGATCTTGTCAGGCTTGAGAGCTGGCCCCATGCAAACCTTGTGAAATTCATCAAGGCCAAGTGCAAGGTCATGCATACCTGATCCAAACTCCAAGTGAGATTTACAGTTGTTATAATGTTGGTACTTTGAAATAACAAAAAGACCAGGCTGTCTTCTGTGCTGGTTTTGGTGCTCTATGCCACATATTGTTTTCAGATATTCTTTGGAGAAACCTGCTGGATCTGGATTATAAAATTAATAAGGACCAGGTTATGGATTGCTTATTTACAACTGTGAAATGCTGTTCTTGAGAAACAAATATTCTTGAAATAATAAAGCAAAAGAAACCAAAAAAATCCACAGGAAAAATAATAAACCCAACTGCAAAACAAGCTATGCCTCTGGTCCAGTTTTTCGCATTAATACCCATTCATATTAAAGATACATATTCATGTTATATATATTAGATACCATGAAATTTTATATGCAATCTAATGAGTTGTGTGCATGGCACCCCCACCGATATTTTCTGATAAGAACCTGTTTTCAGAAGCAAGAGACTTTCCTGACTAATCATTAGCTGCAATCAGATTTATGGTTCAGCTGAAATGATCCATCTTTTTCTGAGAACAAAACAAAATAAATGCAAAGGAAAATAAGGCATTATTTTGTTCAGAGTAAAACTCATTCAGCAAGTTTATTAAAGAAGTACTTTACCTTTTGTAGGCTACATTCTAGAGATAGTGAAAGAATATTTTCATTCCTGCAAAAATTAGCTTGAAATTGGGCTTTTTAACCTGAAATTTCTCTTTGCCTGTTTAAATTTCATGTTTCTCACTGAACTACAGTGAAGTTTCAGTGTTTTAAGAGGCTCCTCCAGGTCTAAACTGCAGGAGGTAAGCAGAGCCATATCTGCTATTGTTACCGTTCTCTAGCAGCAGTTACAGGAGTGCTGAGAAAAGAGAAACTATATTCATGCAATGTGACAAAGATGGCCAAAGAAGCATCAGGGAGGATAGGAAAAGCTGGGAGCAGAGGTTAGATTTTGCTGAAAGAATGGAATTCTCTTCCAAATCAGCATGTCTGCATGTATAATCTGTATGTCCTTTGGAAGTCTGAGCTCCCACTATAGTCACTGAGTGCTCAGTTCAGTTGATGACACATCACAGTTCGGTGCCGTTAGTGATGCCTGAAGACATCCACATTAGGCTATCAGACATAACCCAGTACCTATGGTAGATCCATGTCCTCTTGGAGCAGCAGCTAAACACCAGTGATCGATATCGTAGGGTATATCAAATGGCCTAGATGAAAACATTTTCATTTGAGCAGCTAAACCATGTTTTAGAGATCTATCTTTACTAGCCACTGTAGATTTGAGAACTGCTCAGCTAGTTAGACAAAAGTTTTGGTTTAGCTGCCTATATTTAGACACATAGCACTATTATCCAAGATCATAAAATGGGATATCCATATGGGGCTTGCTGATATGACAGAGGAACAACTTATCAGAGACCCACATGTTCCTGAGGCAGCAGCTGAAGGCAAGGAGGAGCCTTGTAATGTGCCTGAAATGTAATTAGATGGCTCCATTTAAATAAGCAGGTGGATTTCCTAGGTGTCTTCCTTCAGATTCACCACAAGGCTTCACTGACTAGATGCCCACTGGCTATAATGACACCCTCCTGGCTCACAAGTGGAGAGCAAGAAATGCAGACCAAAGGCAGGCCAGGTAGCTTAGTCTTTCCAGGACTCCTGCTACAGGAAATCTGTGTGGTGGCTGACTTTGGTGCCATTTCAGGAGCCCTGAGGTATCCAGGAGGCCGAGAGGGGCATGTGTATGAACACGGGGCGTACTTTCTCACTGGTGTGTGCATTAGAGGGTTGTAGGGAAAGGCACAGGTACAAAGAAAGCAGAAACCCCCATATCTCAAAAAAAAAAAAAAAAAAAAGCCATGTCTAAGTGGGGGACCTGCCCTCTCAGGGGAAAGGGTGTGCTTTTAACCCACACTTCCTGACAGCAGATGTGTGTACAGCTCTGTGTGTGTGCATTGGCATGACTGTGTGTGTGATTATAACTTCCTGGACTATGATATCAAAGGGTGGTTAGGAACATATAGTTTTATTAACATTTTACAAGTTTCTTTTGATGCTTAATGTCTGCTTCACTGATTGTGGGTTAATTGCATGACATTAACAAATCAAATCTTCTTTAAGCCCGATTCTCTTTAAACGACATGAGCTGAGTAGTTGTTCCCTATTACTCTGATTCAGAGAAGCATGCTACTGGTCTAAAGAGCACAACATTGCTCTAGCGTGGATATTTAGTTCATTGGATGGAAGAGATTCTTGTTTTTTTTTTTATTGTTTTCCTATATTAGTTACACCTTTCCAGTAGAAGAACATGAAGGTGTGAAAATCAAGTTCTCAGACTACGGGAGCCACTTGAAAAGAGGCTTTGTGGGCTTTTAATTCAGTCCCTTTCTAATCATTTTGCAGTAAGATCATGGAATTTTTAATTACCCTGAAGAATGTCTGGAGTAGAGAGCAATAGAGATTCTACTTGTTCCTCGAAAGTGTGCCTCTTCCTAAGAAAATCTAAACTGTGATGTCTAAAGATCTCATCATCTGGCCTTGTGAACTGTCAGTGTAAATATCTCAGTGACGTGGGGAGGCAGATCAAAGTGTAAATTCAGAAAGCATCAGTAACTATTCTGGAAAGAAATCAGTGCCTCATCTGAAAACTGGCAAGTAGAGCTCTGTGCTCACATAGTGCACTGAAGAGCCATTCAGCACTCAATTTGTCTTTTATGACAAAGCACACATCCCTGTCTTTTCATTTTCAATTCCCACATCATTCTTTGTCCTTATTGTATCTGGTGGTGATGCTCTCGTCAGGGAGAAGAAGATTAGAGGCTGAACATATGTATGTCACATCCTAAATTAAGAGCTGAGGTCTCTTTAAAAAAGGCTGGTGTGTCTCCCTTTACTTTTGCTTCATACAGTGCAAAAATATCCAGGATACCCACAGAGCTTTGCTGCATGTAAGAACTCTGTGTTCTGTCAAAACAAATGCAGAGGAATTGTGCAAGCTTCTGAAGGATGAATCGGAGCTCTTCTGAGAGCTGTTTTGTTTCTAACCCCTTGATAGTTCCTATAATGGTTGCCAAAGTCCCTAAATGAATGAGAGCTATATTGAGAAGTGTCAGTATTAGCTGTGGAGAGCATAGATTTAATCCAGGAATAAATGACACCAACTTATATAGGATTTAGAGGTTCTGTAAAGGACACTAACTAATCTATGAATAACTCCACAGGAATCGCATTCTAGATAGCCGCCAGGGAATCAACTGAATTGACTCTTATTCCAATAAAACTGAAATTCTGGAAGAGCTATGTGAACACTAGAAGCAGAAAGGATTATTATTTTTTTTTTTTTTTTAAAGTAGTAAAAGCAACCATAGGTTAGCTGCTTAATGCTTACATTTCCAGCCTTCTGTCATGTAGCTGCTGCCCTTCTACTAAGAGGGGAGAAGGGGAAGGAAGGAGGGAGCAGGGGAGCTCTGTACAACAGATGCCAAAATGCCATTTAACTTTACAAGATGTCTTGAGTCCCTAGTGGACTCTGAAGGTAGTTTTGGAAGAGGCTACGTCATCACTACCATGACCTTCTGCTGCTGTGTTGAACAGAGTGACCTTGAAAAGTCTTTGGACAAAACACTGTGTGCTGGCTGTTTCTTGACTTGAGAGATTGAAGGCTTCTATGAGAAAAGCCATAATCCTGTCAATTTTCAGATGCAGGAATCCTGGAGATGTATGATAGGACTTAGATAGTATCCCTGCTTCTCTCAACGGATGCTAGTCCTAATGTGATCTGTTTGTTATATAAAATGTGGATTTTAGAACAAGAGACATGTATAAAGAAATCCTTTTTCCTTTTTTCTTCCTTTTTATTTTTTCATCGCACGATGAAAAATGCAAGATCAGAAAATTTTTTTCAATTATGTAGTTTCTGCCTGTGGTGACAGCATTGATGTTTTTGGTTTTGTTTTGCTGTTGGTTTGTTTGGTTTGGTTTGTTGTTTTTTTTTTTTTTTTCTGTTCACATTCTATGCAATATTTTGTTGATGAAAATTTCAAAGCATGTTGTACTGCAGAAGACTTAGCATCAACAAACTATTGAATGCTGAGACTACCTCATCTAAGGATATCCATTTCTAAAAAATACTGTTTGAATCTATAGTCAATCAAGCAAATGAACAAGTGCATTTAACAAGCAGTAGGAGGATGTTTAATCTACAGTGAAGAAATATAATTTTCTGTCATTTAAAACCACACATCTGTTCGGCTCAGCTATGAAGTTCTGATTCCCTTTTTACTTAATATGAACTAAGTCAGGAGTACAAAGGCATATACCAGTGTAAAATCAGGATTAAGGGAAGAATACTCAGGGTCTCTTATACTATGGCCACAAATTTTCCCAAAATCTGTCCTGGACATTTCTCAAATCACCATTTTATAGGAAATTTGTAGCTACAGATGTACTTGCAATACAGCAGATGCTTAATGAAAAAAACCCTTTGTCTAAAAACTCTCTAAAACAGTAGGCTGAGTACAGGATTCCTGGTGTAACTGATTTCAGTGGTAGTGGGACCAGTTTGCAGTATGACCTGGTAATTTTTTTTAATGGGAGGGAGGTGTAGGTATGCTCTGAATTTCGAGGGAGCAGTATTGAGATGGCAACATTTGCTGAAGCAGACGTTGAAGAAGTAATTTCATTTTCCTAACAGAACAAAAAAGATATTTGACATAAGGGATTGTACTGTCAATGTCCTGTCACCTGCTTTGCCTGGGTTCAGCAAAAGAAAGAAACATTTTTCTTATCTTTAACATTGCTAAAACATATTCTGACTTGAAAGAGACAAACGGTAGGTGAAATTCATCCCCTCGTGTTCCATTACGAAGAAAGGTAATACTATCTTACACAGGTAGCAGAAAGAAGAAAATCTGTTTATTGCATGACAGATTAGAGTGGGAAACATTCTTAGTAAATTCAGAACTGCTATATGCGCTGATTTGAAAAATCGGAGAAAATTAATTTACAGCAATCATTTCTAGCGACTGGCAAGGCACAGTACTCCCTTAGCAGGACAGCTGGCAGCTGGGAGGATGTAAGTAATTCAGCGCCAGTGTGTAACCAGCTTTCTTTGCATTGAAATAGAGGTGTTAAAACCAAACTGGATTTGCAATACGGAATGCAAAATATGAGCATGTCATTGTCTCTGTCGGCATCAAAAAAAGAAATGTGGATGTGCTTCCCTATTATGTTGATTTCTCTTCCCATCACTGAAGTCAGTATCAAGAATTCAACCACTTTAGTACTCCTAATTTTCTCTATTCAAATCAGTCAATGCTCCCTCATCTCTAGAGGTATCTCTCTAAAATCTTTCCAGTTTCTTTTACCTTGTAAACCCTACACCTTTCTGTTCAAGATGATGCCAATCTTTTGGTATGTGTTCATAGAATCACAGAATCATTCAGGTTGGAAGAGACCCTNCTTCATAAGATTTATTCTCCAGGCCCTTCACCAGCTTCGTTGCCCTCCTCTGTACTCGCTCCAGCACCTTGAGTTCTCTGTTGTGAATTCTCTCCATCATTCAATTTTAAGGAAATAACCTCCTAGACTGGAAAAAAAATAAAAAAAAAAATAAAAAAATAAAAAAAATTATCCTTTTAGGTTATAGTTGCTAGTGGTGTAATCAAAACCATATAACAGCATTTAATATCAAAGGGACATTTTACACAAATTAGAGGTAGTCTTGCTGCATCCTGAACCAAATCAGTTCTGATGATTCCTGCTGACCTTTGCACATTCAGTGCGTTGCAGCCCTGCTCCTTTCCCATCCTGGTGCTGGAGTGTGGTTCCATGTGCATTAATTGCTGTAATATGTAGTTCCTGTGGTATTTATGCTTAAACAAACATAAGTGTCATGTAAGATATTTTGGCCAACTGCAGCTGAGGTTTCTAGAAAGTGTTTTCCCTCACTTTAAGAACACTATTTGAATGTCTAACCACCAGTGCAAAGACTAATGTTGTGTGCATGTGTGAAATGCAGCTACTTATCAACATAATAAATTATCTTGAGCAAAGTGTGCAAAAATTTCTGAAAACAAAACAATGAATTTGTGGTGTTCCTCATTGTTGTGTACACTAGTGTTGGTCCCAATAAGTCCGTCCCAGATTCAGTTGACTTTATTAAAAGGAAGTGCTGCAGTCATGCACATAGGCTGGACATAATCTCTTTAGGTTTAATGGAGGACTCAAATTGTCAACACGTATGCATTTAGTGCCATTTTAGACACATAAGGCATTGCCACTTTACTATCAATTGGTACTCCAAAAGTTCTGCATTGTGTAGATGTAGCTATGTAGATGCTTCTGATATTTTTGGGTACCGCAGATAAAAAATAGAAACTTTTATTTGGGAAATTAAATTACTCCTTAAGCATCTGTAATGTAGATTGTCTTCATTTGAGTCAGTTATGGAGGCTGCCATTGTAGTTAGTGCAGATTTTGTCAACAGTCATGGAAGTTTACATATAATTCATCTAAACAAAAATAAACGTTAGGGCAAGAAATGCATCTCGAATACTAAAGGTTGTAAGAAATGCCATTCTGAAGTACCTGTTTCTTTTGACTGAATATAAAAGGGGCCACATGACTTGATTCAGGTGTTCACACATGAGCTTCTAAAACCACCAAATATGCTCTGTGATAGCAAGAATACCTGCAGAAATTCAACTGATTTGACACAGAACCTACGAATCTTTTGACGTCTTGCTTGGTGGTCAGTTAAGGTATACCAAGGCAGTGCAAACAACACCAGGTGCTTGCATACAGCCCAACTTGTCTGAGCTACCTGTCTTGTGTAAGTCTTTAGAATTAGGTGGGGTGAAGTGGTCCAGGAGCTGCAGATAGAGATAATTTGATGTAATGACAAAATCCAAGGTGAATGTCATGACTTACAGCCAATTCTGTTGAGCATTATCTCTTTTCAGATGGTATAATTCCCTTTAGCAGTGTGTGCATGCAGACACGTATTGTAATATGCTTGCTTCTGACAATAGGATTATAACATGTCAGTACCATTTTCTGTCCGTATTTTCAACACCGTAACTTTCTCCTTCCTTAATTGAGCTGAGCTGACAATAAAACAAAGATTGCTTTTTGTAAGGTGATCAACTGGGAGTGCTAGCTTTTCTCCAGCAGAAAAACATAGTCATTTTAGGTTTTTGACACCCACATAATGTTCTCAGTGTTAAAGAGTTCTTACATGTATTACCTTTCTCTGATTAACTGAAATTTTCATTGGCCTCTGTTGTATCCACTCAATCAGTTATTTTTATTTTTTTTATATCTCCCCGTGGATTTTTCCCACAATCTTGTACATAATTAACCAGTCTAAGTAATTTTAGAACCAGGAAATGGGATAGCAAATGGGCTTGTTCCATAAAATAGGGAGCAATGGGGAATGTATCAGGCCTTTAGAAAGCAGGAGAATCTAGAAGAGAAAAAAAAAGGAGGTTTATTATTTCCATTCATTAAATCCATCAGAAATCATTAACAAACAATATTCAGAAGTGTTGCATTTCATAATGAAGCAAAGTATTAGTCACTGTGTATCCAGATTTGTACAACAGATAAATGTAAAGGTGCATCCAGCCTCATGCACACAAAGTCCTTTAGAAGAATATGATTCCAGTTTTAAATTCCCTTTTACCAGGTTTTTTACTCAATTTTTCATCTCTGGATTTACTTTAATGTAATAATGCGTGGGGTTTTTGGAGGCGATGAAATTTGCCATCAACTGAAAAAAATTGCCATCATCACTGGGTAAAAATGCTGTCAGATCAAAACTAACTTTTTTCCTTTTTCTTATGAAAGGTAGTATTTTCATTGTCTATTTCTCCACTTCATATCTGTAAGTGGGAGAATACCATTAACAGCTGTATCAAACATCAAGTGAACATCGATTGAAGTAATTTAATTAAGCAGTATTTATACATTTGATTCCGTAATAGTAAAAAAAAAAAAAAAATTGGTCATGGATTAAGGCATTCTTCATTCAATGAAGAGTAAGTACTATATGCTATATGTAAATGTAAGGATTTAAAATATACAGAGAGTGCTCTAATAATATCTTTGCTGGTTTTTTAAACAGAGAGGGAAACAAACTAACAAACAAACAAACGTACAAACAAAAAAACACCACAAGACACAAGAAAAATTGAAAAGAAAGTGGTTTTAGAGTTGGGTCTCTTAAATTTCGTATATGAGTTAAAAGGAAATGTTGTAATTCATTTTATCAGGGCCAGAGAGCAAAAAGATTCAGGGTAGACCAATGTCCCTTCCTGGCAATCACTGGCCTAATGACAAGATATAACTTCTATCTTGTCTCAGAACCTTGCTGCCTCTCTGTCTTTATAGTTGTCCTGCTTTTTAATCTGCCTCACACACCGCAGCCACAGAGAGCACCACTAGTTCTGAGCAGAGCAAATTCCCTGTCTGGGCTCATTTTGATCAAATCAGACGTGGAAATGTTCCCAAGAGAGAAATACTAGTGACAACTGCCTCAGGCAGATACAGTCAATACACCAGACAATGTTTAAGTTTACTATTTTATTATTATTATTATTTTTTTTTTTTTTTACAGCCTTCATCCTAATGGAGAGGAAAGAGACTTTGTGTGAGAACTCATGTCTCATCATTAATGTGGTATTGGACACCTCTCAGTCTTTAGTGTACTCATCCTATTAAAGTAAAGTAAATGTATTCATCATTCTAGCTGGAAACCTAAAGAACAAAGATGATGATTAACATGTTCATGAAAGAAAGGTTGATATAGACCAGGGCTTGAGTCCCAGACTCTTGAATTTAAGAAAACAAAAAAATCATTCCCTAGGTCAGCCTGCCTTCATTGTGAAGACACTTCTTCCAACTCCTTGAATTCATCTGCTGGAGCAAGAAATCCAATGGCAATTATCCATTCTATTTATTTATCACTCTGTGTGGGTTTAGATCTTTCTTAGAGCTTTCTTTAGATCTTGTGGTATTTTTCCACAATTATTAATTAAAGCAAGACTTGGTATGAAGTCATTAAGCAGTATTCAGTGATAAATAGTACTGAAGAAATCAGTTTATTAAAGGCTCAATCAGAGCTGGAAAAAATGCATAGTATTTCTAGTGGTTTTTCATTAAAATGTTCAATGTATATCTCTGCAAAAGAAGCAAGGCAGACTGGCCTGAACACAGGCTAATAGTACATATGAATCTGCTCTAACACATCCAGCTACCCTCCACAGAAGAAGGGGAGTCTCCTGTGGATCTTATTTCATGTCTTGCAGAACCCACAGGGGCTCTTCAGATATAGCATGACAACTCATATGGGACTAAGTGCCTGTAAGTAGGCAACTGAAGGGATATTCCTGAAGTTCTGAGAAATCTATATTATAAATATGCTGTATAATATATGATGTAAACTCTATACTATAACCATATGCTGGATAATATTAACATATATGTACATATATAAAAATCTATGTATCTGTAAAGGTGGGGGTTTTTTTCTAGCTTATGGGTTTTTCTGACAGTCATGGTCACCTGTCAAGACTACCATTACAATTGCATACAATAAATAAACTCTGATGTTTCCATCCACATGCTTCATCCAAACCAATGGCTTACATCAACTGGCATTAATATCACTGGACTTTGAAAGAAGCTGTTCAGGAATAGACTGATGATAGCTGGCTCACCTCTTAGGTCAGTAACTTCTCAGAAGGTAAAAGATGTATCTGTAATGGCTTTGAATAGTGAAGTATTATTCATGAGTGTTAAGTATTTGTGAGTATCAGCCAATAACTTTGTTCTTTTCACACAGGCAAGCTACACGTACAGCTCAACATCTTCACTAGCAGTATTTATCACTACTCTCAAACTGCTCTCCTGCACGTAGTGGTTCCTGCTGACTGATACACTCCACTCCAGAACTGTTCCATTCGGCTTCAGGACTCGCTTTACTTTGCCTTGATACACAGGCAGCACTCACCACCTCTCCAAAAGGGATCACACTTTCTTCCAGTTGCTCAGCCAGCAGATTAAGTTCATCTGATGCTGAAGGTCTCAGTTCCTCAATTTCAGGAGCTTATCTGGCTCATCATCTTCTCCGGGAATTGCCTGCCCACCACAGCAGTAACCATCTTGCCTTCCTTTTGGTTAACGATGAACATTATTAAGGAAAATAATGACGTATGTATATTTATATGTACATAAGAATATAAATTGAAACAAAGAAACTGAACTCAATATCAAAATGGTGTGTAAGTTTATAGATACATAGATTTTTATATACATACATATAAATATTACACAGTATATGGTTATAGTTTTTTGTATACATCACATATGAAATTGTGTGGGAAAATGGAATGGCCAAGCTAACTGCATTTCATCCTTGGCCTTTCCATTCATAATTATGAGACAGTACATTTTTGCTATTACAATCCATGAGAAGTTTTGCATATAATGGAATGGAATAGAATAATTTTTTAATCAATTATGGTTGGAAGACACCCTGAAGATCATCTAGTTGTAATCCCCCTGCCATGGATGGGGACACCTCCCACTAGACCAGGTTGCTCAGAGCCCCATCCAACATGGCCTTGAACACCTCCAGGGATGGGGCATCCACAGCTTCTCTGGGCAACCTGGGCCAGTTTCTCACCACCCTCACAGGAAAGAATTTCTTCCTAATTTCTAATCTAAATCTCCTCTCTTTCAGTTTAAAGCCATTACCCCACATTCTGTCACTACATAACCTTGTAAAAAGTCATTCTCCAACTTTATTTAAGTCCCCTTTAGGTACTGGAAGGCCACTGTAAAGTCTTCCTGAAGCCATCTCTTCTCCAGGCTGAACAACCCTAACTGTCTCAGCCTGTCCTCAGCAGAGGTGCTCCAGGCCTCTGATCATCTAAATGGCCCTCTGCTGGACCCATTCCAACAGGCCCATGTCTTTCCTGTGCTGAGGGTCCCAGAGCTGGATGCAGTACTCCAGGTGAGGTCTCAGCAGAGCAAAGTAGAGGGGCAGAATCACCTCCCTTGACCTGTTGGCCACACTGTTTATGATTCAGCCCAGGATGCAGTTGGCTTTCTGGGCTGAGAGCGTACGTTGCTGGATCATGTTGAGCTTCTCATGCTCTGGCACTCCTCCTCAGTCCTTCTCCTCAGGGCTGCTCTCAATCTGTTCTCTGCCCAGCCTGTATTTGTGCTTTAAATTGCCTCAACCCACATGCAGGACCTTGCAGGTGGCCATGTTGAACTTCATGAAATTTTCATGGTTGCACTTCTCAAGCGTGTCCAGGTCCCTCTGGATGACATACCTTCTTTCCAGTGTGTCAGCCACACCACATAGCTTGGTGGTGAGGGTGAGAGTGAGGATGCATTCAAATTCATTTAACTGTTTATGCTGAGCTTTATCTGTGTCTGCAGTACAGATCTAATCTAGCATTAATCAATAGATTCCTTCCCTTTATGTTTTCTTAACTGAAGGACTCGAGTGGACAACTTTTTTTACATTCCAAGGTCCAGTGTCTCTTTAAAAGGATTGTTGTTTAAAAAGGTTTTACCATTTCCACATCAAAAAAACAAAACCAAAACCAAAAACCCAAACCCCAAAATGTAGATATTAAAAAAAACAGACCAAAGAGTTTGAAAAACGATTCAGGTCAACCAAAGCTGATTTTTTTATTTGTTTTATTTGCATTGTTTCAATACTCCCCTAAAATAATCAACTAAAGTGACCATGGGGCATCACTGAGTTATTTTCAGCTTTTCTTTGTAGAAAAAAGACACTTCTCCAGCATCACACTGCAGGCCTGCTGCTCACTGTCTGGTTTTGCACTACAGAATGATGAAGCCTCAGCATGGCATTCTCCTTGCACAGTTGAAGGGAATGCAATGCTAATTTGCTTCTGGTGATATGCTTTGCTCTGTTGTTAACTTGCATGGATTTTCCCTTTAAATTAACTCCACCAAATCCTTCTTTCCTTTAAAAATGAAGTCTTAAATGTATACTTAAAGAGCATCTCTCTATTTGTTAAAAGCACTGAGGAATAGCTGGAGGAGGTATTGCTGCAAGTAGTTAATTAGCCTGCCTTTTAGTACAGATACGCGTGGTTGATTCTAAATTATGGCACAGAATAGTACAAAGGAATAAAGGTGCCTGTCCCATCCAGGCTGGAAGTTGGGTTTTTTTAGGTGTAGTAAGATCAATGAAATATTTTATTTTGGACCTACTCTACTGTGTTTCTAGCCAGAGGCTACAACGTCTAGCAACAGGTTCATGGTCTAAGTGTTCAAATTTAAAATAACTCAGCTCCCTTGAACTGCAGCAGGAATTCTTTCAGGATTTACTTAAATTTTAAATTTCCCCTTTTTTTCTGCCCTCCATTTCCTGTCTAGAGCTTCTGAAATGGGCTGCTCTGGTTCAGCTGTCATTGTAGGACACCAACATACAGGCCAGACTATGGTATGAAACAATTTGGGGACATACCACGTGCTGTAATTTAAATGAATAAAGCAATGCAAGGACCATAGGTTCCATTGGACCTGATTTGCACAGACACAGCTGGGATTACAGTTTAATTTAAATTGGTAGTGCCCACTATGTTTCTCATTGCAAAAACAACAACTGGACACAAAACGACACACAGGAGATTCTGTTTAAACATAATAATAAAAAATTACTGTGTGTGGATGAACGCTGAAACAGGTTGTCCAGGGAGGTTGTGGAGATAGACAAACCCAACTGGATGTGGCCCTCAGCAATCTGTCCTAGCTGCCTCTCCCTTGAGCTGGGGGTTAGACTGGATGACCTACAAGTGATACCTTGCAAGATAAAAATCTTGAAAAGAGGTCTATTTTGTTAAGACAAAATTAGCAGGTGTTGAATGCAGGTTTCTCTTGGATCTGCAAATTTCAATGCTAGTATCAAAGTCATGGTTGAGACAAATGTCTTTTACTAATGTTACTTCAACATCATTGTCTGGAAGAAGAACTCATGTCTGAAAAGGCATAAAAAGTAATTATCTTCCGATCACTCCTTTTTCTTTTTTTCTTTCTTTTTAACAACTCATCAAGACACTGCATATACCCCCACTCCCATGGAGAAACAAAGTCTGTCCTTGTTCATTTAATTAAATGTCATTTTAAATGAAGCAAACAGCGAGAAAGCTCAGAGAGACTGGGGACCCTTGTCTGGTAAGTAAACTTGTATTTTAAAATTATTGTTTGGGAACATATGGGCAGCCTACCTTACAAGGGCTAGAAAATATGCCTGGACATGCTGAGAAACATGGGTAAGCATATTTAATAGTGGCAGGTCTTAAGTGACTTTTTCTCTTCCATTCAGAGTGCTTTCCTCCCAGTTTCTTTTCCTTTCTGCCCTTCTCCAGGGACACAACAGCAACAGTGATATTCTAAAATGTACAGCTCTGCTCCCCCTCTCCCAAGGGCCCTGTAAAGTTGTCAGTGAAGTTGATAATACGACTTCTTTTCCAATAAAGTTTGGGAACATCTGGTGCAAGCCCAAATGTCACCCTGGAACCTATTCTGAAACCACTGTCTTGAGCTCTTTTTGATTTAGAAGTCCTCAGCTGTTTCCGTGATGGAAAGAAAAACAACTAATAAAGAGATAACTATGGTTGTCTCTGCTATAAATGACATAAGACACCGATAGCTGTGCACTGCATTTCCAAGCTTGATATGGGTTTTAAAGACACCATAAAAATAGAAGTAGCTACATTAATAACTCTGACGAATGAAGATAGGTGAGATATACCTAGAAGAGCAGAAGGTGTTCCTTTTGATAGAGGCATGATCATGTCTGCAGAGACCACAGGGTAGCGACGGTGCAATATGTGATCTGTCCAGCCCTGATGCTTTTTATCTGAAATGACCGTTGTGGATCAATACCTTTTGCAGTTGCTGATTATAAGCCTTATTATGTTTTGGAAGTTCTGAGTTCTCAATACCAGCTGAAGGTAGGAGGAGAAACAGTCCTCAGTAAAAACACTATTTCTTGATAGGTATCCACCACCAAAGCAGTTAGTGCCACCTAATTTGTTGAACACTGTTCACAGAATAGGTAGAAAATCCAAATTAAGATTAAAGGTGAACTGCTCACAGGGGAAAAAGACTCTGGTTGTTCACCATGATCCATGACTACTGAGATGAACTTAGGATCCATAATGAACTACCTTACACGCACACACACCCCCACGCTGAGCAGAACACAGATCATTTTGATCTGCAAGCTTAAGGCCTTGCGAGTTCCGTTTAACAAGTTGGGATCAAAGCCTTGAGCCAAATTTTCCCTGGTTCTGCTGTCACAGCTCCTGTGCTGCCGCTCCTGCTAACAGAACACCTCTCGTGTTAGTCCATAGATGCCGTAGCAACACAAGGAGGTGGGAGCAAGGAAACACTGGTTTCCTAAGTCTACCTGCACTGGGGGGGAGGGAGTATGTGGGTTAAACAAATTCCCTGCAGCCTGCCAGGAGGTGGACATGGGAGGCTACAAAAGTGCAGCAATTTGTTCAGTGAACCCACAAGGATTATTTCCAGTCACACCATGATGTGCTTGCATAATTTGTGATTAAGCATAAGCTGACAGTGATTTTTATTATATTTTTGAAAGGGAGAAAATGTCTTCACAGTAGGACCAACGCAATAGGATTGTTGATGCAGACATGCTGTCTGTGATATAAAGTACTCAATAAAATATGAATATGGATGACTTAAGGTACTGCTCATGCATATAAATGGAGAAAACAGGCAGAGAATGACACAAAGAAACGTGTTTGTGCCCATAGTGAAGTCAATGGAAACTTTACTGTTGTTTTCAGTGTAAGAAGAAATCACCAGACCCTTTCCCCAAAAAAACCCTTCCATTTTGTCCTCTGGATTTTCACAGGTTTTGTTTTCCTCTTCTATATTCCAGCTCTTGATGGAAATCAGGGACATGTGTAAAAGAATTAATTTCATATCAAAAGAACGAGTAGAAAGGAGTAACTTGGGTACATGGTATGGAGCATTGTCTTCAGAACACAATAGGTAACAGTGACAAAGATGCCTTGAACTATTCCTAGTGCACAAGACAGCGCTGCAAGTTCAGCAGATAAGATGACCCACACAATAATACACATTCGTGACTTAAACTATGTTAGATGTCACAGGTGGTCCAAGGATAGCAGTGGCCTCCAAGGATGTTCCAGTGCCATGAGTGCAGCCTGGTTTTAAAGCTGGTTCTTGAAGGAGTTAGTGCTTTTATAAATTTTACTTGGAAGAGCCTATGCAAAATAAAGGGATAAGCATAAAGAAGACATCATTTTTATTCTATTTTTGTAAGGGTTTAAGGTGCAGAAAAAGAAATGTCCCTCTCTAGATTAAGACATTGCTACTAGTAGAATTTGTTCCATGTCCCTAAGGGTGCTGTTCTGTGAGCTGTTAAATCTTGTTAATTTTTCATGATGTTCAGCCAAATCATGCCTTTACCTAATTCCCTCTTAATTTCTCAACAAAAGTTTGATATCACGTGAAAAACCTTGAAACCTCTGATGTTTGTAATTGTAATAATTGCTTCTATTCTCCACACTCAGCTAGACTACCGTTCTTCCTGTGCACTAATGGCCTTTTAATAGGCAAATAGGAACTTGGGAAAGGGAATTTGAGGTATGTGCACTTGACAGAGTGGGTGGATTTTAGCTGAGGGTGCTGACCCATTTCATTATCAGGACAACACTATACATTAAGTAACCACAGGCTACTAACGCAGAAAAGAATTGTTCATAAAGGGTAAAATCAGGCTTGGAAAAAGGAATCTGTTATTTTAAAATCTCAGGTTTTCAATTCCTTTCTTTTTACTTTGATTGTTTTGATTTAATTATTTTTCCTTTAGTGAAGAAACATAGCTGTGAAACAAAAATATTGTTCAATGGTACAAAAGGTACATGCAATCTTTCAAATAAAGTTCAAGCTCCCTGTCAGCTCTCTGAGTGGTTTTATCCCTTGCTGCTAATTCTAGTGTTCCTGTTCCCTCCCACTGCTTTCTTGCCACATACTGCTCTTTTTCGGCTTCCTCTGTGTTTACCTCACATATTTCATGATGCCCTTTCGGCTTCATAGTCTGTTTTTGCTTAAGCTCTAAGTGATCTCTTCTGCACTAATCCAGTCTTCCATTTTGTCTCATCTATGCTGTGTATGTTCACTATGAAACATGGAGAACACTGCTCCTCTGGCTACTTAGGTCAGCTTGAATAGAATGTTGTGCAGTACTGCACAATATACAGTTTTAATAGTATACAATATTAAACTCAGCCTTACAGTAGGGCCACAAAGTAAATAACTATCTGAAAAGATTTCTGGTCTCTGCTAAGTCACTAACTATATTTTGTAAAGAATTTTAGGAGATTTAGTCGGCAAGGGCCAAATCCATGCAAAGAACATTCAAGCTATTTAACTACACAGGTGATAAAGATCTAGTCCTCAGCTAAATTCTTTTGCTCATTTTAATTTACTTGCATAGTTGTAGTCTAAGCTCCTCATCAGGGTTTTCAAAAGATACTACTGGGCGTTTACTTTTCTTAAATTTAGTTAACCAGACAGTTCAAAATTATTTAGGCTGGTGGATCGATGATGAAAGGTCTCAAAATTATTTCTTTTGTTTTGAGAATTTGAGTGAAGTAATGATGAGCTATTTTAGATTCAATAAGATGACAAAGAATTCAGTATGCTATAATAACCAACTCTGAGGTGTTTGGAGTCTCATCTACAAGAGCTAAGATCCCTTGACAAAGCTAGTCACATAGCAACTAGCATGCTGGCAGTTAAAGCTTTTAAAGTCGGACAATAAATATCCAGCCACAGCTGTGGTTTATCATGGTTTTCCAAGGAAATGGATTTTCCCAGGTAGTTCCCAGGATCCTCCTTTCTACCTTTTTTAAAAGATGGGTTCAATGTACCCTTTTTTCCAGTCACTGGGGACTTCATCTGACTGACATGATTTTTCAAATATCATGGAGAGTGACTTGACAATTACATTAGCCAATTCCCTCAGGACTCTGGGATGGATTCCATCATGTCCCATAGACTTACATATGTTCTTGCCCTTGGGGAACTCAGTTTTTGTGTCTTTCCTCCTTGGAAGATGGTTTATGTATTTTAACTAAAGCTATAATTGAATTCTTTCTCCAAACCATTCCAAAAAAGAGGCCATCTCCATTGTTTCATGATTTTCTTCCACTAGGATTCATCTAAATAAGAAAAACAAAATCACAGAATCACAGAATATCAGGGATTGAAAGGGACCTTGAAAGTTCATCTAGTCCAATCCCCTTGCCAGAGCAGGAACACCTCGATCAGGTTGCACAGGAATGCATTCAGGCGGGTTTTGAATATCTCTAGAGAAGGAGACTCCACAGCCTGTTCCAATATTCTGTCACCCTCACCAAGACGTTTTTCATTTATTTATTATTTATTATTTATTTTTCTTTATTTATTATTCCCTATTTAAGTGGAACCTCCTATGTTCCAGCTTGCACCCATTGCCCGCTGTCCTATTATTGACCATCACTGAGAAGAGCCTGGCTCTAATGAAAATAAGTCTGTTGCTCTCCTAAATCCATAAAGACCTAAGCTTTGGCAATTTGTGTGTTGGAAATTAGAGATTTTAACTGGCTAAACCCATTGAGGGACTGAGGAAGAAATCTGACTTTATAAATTATTGTATCAATCGGGGTTTGGAAATGAGATTTCTGAGCTCTTCCATTCTTTCAAGTACAAACAGTTTTGGAGAAAATTTTAAGATACACACACTTTTGTGTCAAAAAAATAATTGAGGTTTTTCTGCATACTTGGACAGTGTTTTAACAATTTTTTGGGATTTCTTTGAGCATAGCTGCAATGAAGGCAGTGTAGAGTTTCTTGGCATAACAGAGATTCTATGCGATTAAGCCACAGGATATAATGCAATGGCCTGCTGATGTCATTTGGGCTGAAAATAAACAGAACAGTGGTGGCTATTCCCATATGAAAACAAAAGTCATCCTTAGTCAAGAACTTACATGAATCTCTTCATTTTTCTCCAGCATGAAGAGAACCAAAATCTCAGAAGGCAGCCAGATGACCAGTCAGCCAGTAAAGTAACTTATTCACCCTAGAAAATCAGTAGATAATACAGATTGCTATTGAAAAAGTGGATTTTGAAGGTCTGAGAATATTTGTCCTGCAGAGACAAAGGGAATTTTACTATGTACCTCCCTATAGGACTTACCAGAATGGGAGAACAACTCATCTCTGTGTCAAGATGTTTTGTATGCTGAGAGAGTACATACTGAAAAATAAATTTTCTTTTTTTTTTTTCTTATTTTTTTAAGCAACAAAACATGCCTCTTAAAAAATTGCAGAATTAAATCTTCTGTTCGTTTTTATTTCTCCTCACTTAACACTAACCTTCCCTTTCCTTACTCTTAACAAATTTTTTAGTATCCTTAAAGTACCGTGGGTAGTATAAAAACATTTAGGTACTGAATACAGGTTCCTCCCCTTCTTTCACATCCTCCAGAATCTTCTACATCAGTTGGAAGGAGGCAGAGCAAGATATATCTCTTTGTAATTCCTGCTGGCTATCACAATGCCCTATTAGATGCTGAACTGCAGCGTCGGAAAAGTAATGATGCGCATCACCTATGATAATAGCAGAAGAGTAACTGCACAGAGCAGTTTGGAGTGGACCTGTGCAGGACTGAACTTGCCCCCTTCAAAGTACAGAAGCTCTGCTGCAGATCTCAAACTTCCAGCCATCGTGCTGTTCATTTTCAGCAATATGTCATCATTAACAATATGTCTGCTTGCTTTTTTAAGCAATATGCCATCATTAATTCTGAGCTGCTGTAGTCCTCAAGACAGTCAGCTCAAATTCATGCTTAATGAGGTTGAGATGCATAAAGTTAGATAATTGTGTATGAGCAAAATGAAAATGGAGAAGGAAAAAAAATAAAATAAAAAAAAAGAAGAAAAGAAAATTTTAAAAGGGTGGAACTTCACGGTTTTGTTAATATGTTTAAGGAATACATTGAGTCTAAAAACATTTCAGTCCCTCTCTAATTTTCCTTTATGGTGAATCCACCCAAGACTGTACTTCAATGTTTCCCCTTCATTTTGATGGGGTTTGTTTTGTTCCATGAAGCAGATGATGAAATATTCTGTCACCTGGTGGAATCTGATGGAATCTGTCATTCATCCCTGGAACAAGTGATTTGTAAGGGACAGGTTGATGTGGTAGGTTAAACAGTTAAATGGTTAACATGAACCTTCAACAAACACCAGTGAAAGAAAACCAGTGGTATTTTAAACATTCTATATGTCTGGCAGTGGGAAATCCTTATTTAAACTGAAGCATCTGCTGGATTCACAGATGAAGAAATAATTCTTTAAGCTCTTTTAAGCAGGATTATTCCTGCACATTTTTATATCATCTGATGTGCTTTGAACATTAGTGGTTAAAAAATAGCAATAAAAATATTTATTCATCACATGAAAAACTACTAGCGGGGAGTTTAACTTTTTTCAGAAAGAGAAAAAGGATAAAATGATGACCTAAAATGAAAAAACAAAAAAAAAAAAAAAAAAANAAAAAAAAAAAAAGAAATTGTCATACCAGTAAAAGAAACTGGAACAGTTCAAATTAGTACATTATCCTTCTCTGGGCTCACTTTATTTGGCGTATTGTTTCCAGGCCATCAGCACTGCCTCTGTTAAAAGAATCTTAAACTTGCTGTTCTCTGTTGTAGGCCAAGTTGATAAGGAAAGGAAATAACCCTCTATCATCTTTAAAAGCAAGGGTGGCCAGCATCCCTCACTGTGCCACTATGTGATAGTAAAGATTTAGTGGTGGTGCATTGCAACTCATACTGTCCTTCCACTTCTGGTCAACCCAAGGCAAAGGGAAACAGCAGCATGACAAGGGCTGTTTCCTTACCTACTTTTCCTAAATGTAACATTTTTATGTACTGCCAGACAGTAAAGTCTGGTAATGATAAGACAGGAAGTAGGCATGCAAGATAATCGACTATTAAATTTAATCATGATTCTAAACAAATACCTTGCTCTAAGTGCACTAATAAATACACTTTATTTAGTTGAATTTGTCAAAGTGGGGTGCCTAAATAAGAACCCTATTTATCCTTGGTAGAATATGCTGCTGGTAAGGACTCCATAGTAATATGACAGTCCTATGGCACTTTAATAGAGCTGATTTTGCCATTCACACACATATATGTCTCGGTGCCCAGAAAACAGCTGTCTTCCTGTTTTTCTCCTGTCCACTTAAGATACTCCTGAAAATAGATTGTATATTGAAACATTAACTCTGTGGGGAGTGTAGAAATAGGCAATTCATTAATTGTAGGTTCTGAACCAGGCTGTAGAAGAGTCCTTTTCTCTCTGCTGATGATACAGAGAAACTACGGTGCACATACCCTCAATTTTAGTACTTTAGTTAAATTTCAAAATGTAAGAAGTGTTATGTAGCCCTTCCTTTTTAAGTTTGGAGGAATTCCTGTACGATTATTTTGCTGTTATTTCCTGACATGACTTCTCACTCATGCCTCCTGTGGAAACATGTCAGTGTCATTCATTTTAGTCTTGATATAGAATTTATTTCATCCTTTTTTCATTACAGCACTTCTACTGATGAAAGTAAGTTATATGAAATTCTGGACAATAATAATGTGGAAACTATAACCATGGTAAGAGTGATCCACAATATGAACATAGTGGAAAGAGGAAGGGAAATCCCTGTGATCATTGCAGCATCATTTCACTTGACTTTTCTGCACCCCACTGGGCACAGGGTGTAGGCATCAAGTTTTTGTTCGGATAAATCCATTATGTTCTTTAGTGAGTTAATAAACCTGAAAGGAGATTGTAGAGAAGTGAGTGTTGGCCTCTTCTCCCAAGTGAATAACAACAGGACCAGAGGAAATGTTCTGAAGTCATAGCGGGGAAGGTTCAGATTAGATATTAAAAAGAATTATTTTACCAAAAGAGCGGTCAGGCACTGGAACAGCCTGCCCAGGGAGGTAGTTGAGTAAATTAAGAAAAAAACTTCTTGTAAAGTGGAAGACTCCAGCCTGCAGTGAAATATCAGGAGATGCTTCTACCTGTTCCATGTGGAAACCCAAGGAATGGTGAAACATTATATACCTTTTTGCTCATATTTCAGTTGGTAACTCTTATGAATTTGCCTTGTCTTATCAATACTTTTATTTACCACCTTATTTCCCCACTGGCTTTCCATCTTTAGGCTTTGTGAAGAATAGAAGAGGTGGGATGGAGGACCAGGAGATTTAGGCTTGTTGGACAGAACAAAAGTAAAATTTAAGTTAGTTCAAAATTTCTGGAGTGAATATTTGACTGAACTTCAGAGTTGCTTTCTATTAATCTGAAGCTAAATCTCCATTCGAACCATTCAGTGTCTGCTCATCTTTAATGAATGATAGAATAAATACAGTCCTGACTGTAGAATAAGCCTATAATGAAAAATATATTTAAAACGCTAGCTATACTTGCAACATTTGGAAGAAGTTGTGGGTTGCCTAAATTGAGAAATCTTACATTATATGTCTGCTATAAAAACTTAGGGTACTTGCCTCTAAGGCTGAGAAATTGACTTGCAAAAAGGATGCATGGGGATGCAAAAAAAAAGCATAACAAAGCAGATGCCAAGGTTTTCTTACATGTCACCTACAACACCTGCAGAAAGTGACCTTATGTAGTTTAGATTTTGCCTGTATAAAAAATGCAAATCAGGCTCAGCACAGATTTTACAAGAATTGAAGAGCAACAATTATCCAGCACAAAGGAAGAGAAGCTAAGTCCTCGTTATAAATTAATTTGTCCATTAAAAAAAAAAAAAAAAAAAAAAGTTCCATACTCTTTTTCTTAGTCCTAAGTTATGTCATTGTTGCTTCAAAGGGTGATGTCCTATGGAAATATGAAGTAGAACTTTTTTTTTCTGCTATAGCCATTATTTTCAGTTTCTCACTTTTCCATGCAGGCTTATCAATAGTAATGTGAAAGATGAAAAATCAGTGAAGTTACAATAAATATTTTTACACAGTTGTGGAAAGGATACTTGGAAATATACTGAACAGTTGTGATTGTTGTTAACATAGACATGTGGGGTTTTTTCTATAAAAACTAATTTTTCATAATTTGGGCTTGTAATACTATTGGCTGCAGAAGCAAACAGAGGTCAAGACATAGTTCTTCAGACATTCAAATTATGAAATAAGTCTAAGGTCATGTGATAAGTAAAAAGTCTCTTTATCTCAGCATGAAAAATAGGAAAAGAGGTGATTTTTATGTATCAGAGGTGTACAGTTTTAACTCCTGTAAATACTTTGTAAGTCAGTAGGTTTTTCATTCCTCATGGGATTTTTTTAGATCTCTGGAATGAATTAAACCATTCTGTAAAATGTCTGATATGTCAGCTGCTACTTAGGACTTTCCGGAGCTGTGGATGTGTGACTTAAGCAAAACCAATGCTGTATTTTCCCTACAGGAAGTAGATATTCCATTCGCAAGTGGGACATGTTCATATTCTCAGACCTGACCTTCAGCATGTTGTAAGGGAGAGATGTGTCATCGTCCACTCTTGGCATCAAAAGTGGAATAAACATCTTCTAACTTTAATTATATGCAATGTAGGTGTCTACATCTAACCAAACTATCTAGATTCACTCCCTGACAGGTAATGGGAAAAACAGCACTTATGCAAGCTGATCTATCTCATTCAGAGGTAGACACCTTCAACAGATTGGGTGAAGCACCCTTTATGGTTGCATATTCCTCTACATTGACCAAGGAATCTAGGGACCCTTAACATCTTGTTCAGATGTAAGAGCCTATGCAGAATCCACCTACAGGAAAGGAAAGATGTTGTACATCAGCTTCCATAGGAAACAGTAATTCATTTAAAGAGATGGTGTGAAAACAATTGTGTGGCCCAATATGGAGAATGTAAGTAGTCAATGAAAGCCTTTCATAGAATAAATATTCTATCGTTTCTGGTACTTTCTGCTTCCAAAATGTCTGAACATGTTGTCCATACATCATTATGGAGACAAATATTAGTCTGAAAGGCTTAAATAATTTAGTTTTTTTTCAGCAGCTGGCAAACTATTGTGTAAATGAACTAAATCCAAAACCGAACGTAAAATATCCTAAAATTACCATACACACATTAACTTTTTTTTATTATTGTAACTTATATGCAACAAACATGTTGTTATTTTTCTAGTGCTCTTCATTTCAAGATGAAGGTCTAAGGATCATGTCGGGATGTCTTATTTCTCTAATCTAAAAAACTACAGTTGAAAAAGAGGACAGCTGCATTTCGTTCTACTTTACTTATGCTTAGATGCTTGGGAGTTGGACTATGTGACTGAGACTTGCACTAGATGAACTTTAAAGGTGCCTCCCAACCCAAACCATTCTATGATTTAAGTGTATTTTAGAGCAGTATCAATGTCCTGCTTCCTTCTTTTCCTTTAATGACAAAGGAAATTGCCTTTTTTAGTTACTTGCTATTGTAACAACAGGCACTGCATTTTCACACTCAGTAATTCTCAAAGGATATTATTTGTCAGTAGCTGATAATTCCTGGGTGTAATTATTTTGAGAATTACTTTGGAAAAAATCACAAGAAATTTGTAATTTTTTCTTGTCTGAAAATTTTGCATCTATCATAGCAATGGCTCCTTTCAGGGTGGTGAGCTCTGAAGAATAACCTGTTTTTTTTTCATCTACCAAATTTTCCAACATTTTTCTTCCCTTTTCTATTTATCTATCTTTTTATTCCTCTGCTTACGCCGAATATCTGCTATTAGATTTTTAGCCTTATTCCTCCAGTTCCTCATTTCTCTTTCCCACTTTTTAAAGCTCAGCAATACTAACATCTCAAGATCGATGTGATTTTATGCTAGACAAATATTTATCTTGCTTTATTCCTTTCCCACCCACCATGGCAATATCTTGCAGGGTTTGACTGTGCTCATCTTCTCTGATCTCTGCTTGATGTTACAGCATGACTATTTGGAGTGGGGGATGTCTGTGCTGTCACTTTTAAGTGTTCCTTTCAATACCTGTGAACAGGCCTGCCTGAGAGATTTATCATCAGTGTCCAGAAGAGCTGCCTCCTAGTACTACCTGTTAATACATTTTCTATTTGCTTTCCCTTCCTCTAAGCAGTATTATAAGCTTTCCAAAGAGCATAAAAAAAATAGAAATAATATAAAAATAACCATTCTTTTGTTTTAGTCTGTATTTTCATTTACTTAGCAAGGCTGCAGAAACAAGNAAAACAAAAAAACCCACCCCAAACCTATTTTGTTAGGTTTAGCCCTAGGAACCAGGATGTCAAATTCAGGACAGTGAAAGAAATTTTCTTCAATTGCTGGTTCTCATTCTTTAACCAAAGTAATGTCTCTTTTTAAGACATTTTCTCCATGAAAGAACAAACTTAGCATTTTGTTACCACTTTAGGAACCTAGTAGCTGTTTCTCTGAAATTGCAATGTCCTTCTGTCAGTTATTTAGGTGATTCACTGTGTTAATACAAATTGGACAATCCAGAAGTCTTTCAGAAGTCACACAATTTGGTTATAGTAACAAGCTCAGAGATCTTGCACGTTCACTTCTCACAATTATCATTCTAGCCCAATGTGTCCTATTGAATACTCTTTCCTCACTCAAATTCCTCAACTCCACTTTCTAGTCTTCCCTAGCTTTTTGCATAGCTGGCTTTGCTAATTCCATTTGAGATCAAGGCACCCACATTTAAGTCTTTATCAGGTCCAGGATGTCTCAGTTTCCATGATAATCAGTGCAGTTTAGTCAGTAAATTAAAGAAAGCGTAGGAAGTATGGACTCAGTTTATTTCTTTCAATATCTACAGAATTTCACTCAACTATTTGCAAATTAACTACCCAAACTCTAATGTTATTTGAGATATATATTTGAGTGTCTATTTATTATTGTCACAGACACTGAAGGCTGGAATAAAGCTACTTGACACTGATATATAGGTAAGAGTGGAAATTACAGCAGATGAAAGAATGTATAGGAGATAGAGTTTTTGTAAGTTTACGTCCCTGTAGATGCTGGGAGCCCTTCACACAGGTCAACCTTCACTCTGATTAACCAAGAGTCAAATATGCATACCATTGCTGTGCTGTCAGGTTATATAGCAGCCACTTAGAAATATCTGCATAGCTACAGTCTATGTTCAGGTTCTGCTTGAAATCACTAGATCATCATAAAAGACTTTCCACAAGGGACTGTTAGAGATTCCCTATTATCTCATGGTCCACCTAATTCTCAGCAGCAGAAGAGTGAATATCACACGAGAAAAAAGGGAAGAGATCCATTTTTTAGTCCTATAATGCCCCCCTGCTATACCTGTTATCTTTACTACCCAGACTTTTGCTTGGTTTACCGTTTCTGCAGTATATCTGCCTTCCTTCAAGTACTCAGACCTGGTTCCTGTGATGTAAATCTCTACATGTTTTAATCTATAATTTAAGCTTCATTCTCTGTCACATGACTGTAAATAATTGGGTTATGTGTTCAGCCGCAGTTGGCTGCAGTGGTGCTTCTCATTCCTGCTGGACCACCAGAGGACTCCCCCAGCCTGGAGAGGATGGAAATGGGAGAAAGACAAAACGCCTCACAGAAATAAGGGATTTCAGCATTTCTTGGAAGAACCTTAGCACACCTTCTAATTACAGGGGGAAAGAGGCAGTTCTCACAGGACCACCCCAAGTATTATTTTCCTGGAAATCTTTTGAGTAAGGAATCAGCAAATAAGACCATGAAAGGGTCATTTTGACCCTGCATCTTACTGATGTGAAGACTGAGCTAAAAAAAATTATAATTATAATAATAATTATACTTATTGTATAAGTATAAACTTATCCTGAAGCAGTCGGTATCTGGGATGTGTGGTCTTTAATGTTTTGCATTTTGAAGGCAAAATATCTATCACTGAAGCAACTGTCATCACTATTCCTTTTGCTTGATCTGCGTTTTTTAGATCTCTACACATCTCTGGTGTTTATCTCCAGGACTGATGCTTTTAAACACTTTATTTCGTATTTCCACAATGTCTTTTTAGAGGCCCATTAAAGAGATTAGCTTTTCCTCAAAGCAAATTACAAAGAGCTGGGAATAAGTATACAGAAAAAGAATAAGGGCATTAAGTGAGAGAGGAAACCAAGGTTTATTTAACATGCAAGGGGTAAAACCATCTTTTGTTTGAGGCGTTTTTTCGGTGTATGGTTACAAAGTAGGAATGTCAGTGTCAAAAAGAGTGATCACTAATCTGAACCTTGTTGGTTTTCCCCCACAGAAATCTAGTTACAGTATTTTTCTTTATTCTCTCGGGTTGTTCAAATTAGGACAAGTCATCCATAAAGTCTCATGTATAATTCATTAAAAGACTTAGCGCACTGTGTATTTGCCCTGCTTCAGTAAAATCGTATTATTATAATTTGACTTTCAATATAGAGTGTTTATTTATTTAAAATTTTAAATACAGTCATAATTATATCTAGTATTCACAACATACAGTGAATATCAATAGTAGAACTGGACAAAACCAATGAGATAAGGATGTCTTTTTATAGATTATTTTTTTCACTCCCACATGTTTTAATTAAAGTGAAAGAACACATCAAGAAAAAGTGCATATATCTGATTTTAAAGATTTAATAAAGTGTAACTGAATTAAAATGAAAGGAAAAGTTGCCAGATACTAATGGAAATTTTTGGAAATATAGTGTATTTTTATGATCTCACTTATATTCTAGGTAAATGGATAAATAATAAGTCTACTGAAAACATTGCAATTATACTGTTATGAATACTCCAATAGTATTCAACAAATTCACTGAAACTGTACAAGTTGTAGGGAAGGACCTTCAGTATTGACAGAAAGCAGAAGCAGAAAGCTTACTATTTTTCCTTCTAATATTAATTATGAACTAGTTCACATTATAACTGAGTTAAGAGATATCTGTAATTATTTCTCCCATACGGATAGCAGAATATCATAACAGGAATTTATTATTTGAGTTTCTTTTAACATGAAAGGTAATATTCAGGCTAGTCAAATACATGCCAGGAAGTTTGCAGTTTTTGTCAAAACAGAAAGCATCCTCTTGTCAGGTTTCAAAGCCCAGAACAGCTTTCTGATGGTAGCCAGCTGAATTCCTAAGTATTCAGAGCATCTTCCTCCTTGTGAGAGTATTCACACCAAACCTTTAATAAAGAGTATCTTAATCAACACATTCAAGGCTATCCTAAGGGATTCTATCCTGCACTGAAATTAATGATTGCTTACTTAACATTAATCATCTGTTGACTAAAATATATTAGCAATGCTTGAAAATAGACTCAGAAAGCTCTGCGTGACTAGCAGCTTGACCACTGAGTTGTCACTTATATCTGTGGATAGGACTTTGCTCTGAGTACAGAAGGTATGGAAGAATGCCAAACAAAGCAGAGCAACTTATAGGAAAAAGAGACTCTTCTGTGTCTTCTTCAACAGAATAGCCCATAGCTTGGTGGTGTTGGCATTTTCTCTTGTAGATGATGGCTTCAGATCTGAGTTTTCCATGCCACCTGGAAAGTCAATGAAAGGCAGATAATTAGTTTTCAGAATGCAGCTACTGAATAAGAGGGAACATTGTTACTGTCTGCAGTATCTTAGAAGAATTAGGTGATGCTCCATTTATCACAGAGACAAAATCCATAGGTATTCTTAATACATTCTGATTCGATCAAGAAGCTTAAATGAAACAGGTATGTTCTGGGGTACGGTGCTGCTGATTAATAAGATGGCAGATCATGGAATGGGCTAGAGTAAAACCTCTGTAGATCAGCGCCTCAACTTCTGAGGGTGGAATGCAATATCGAGCTAGAAGTGGATTATGGGTAATGAGGGGGAAAAAAGGAAAAAAAGAAGGGTGCTTATCTCCAGATGTCTGGCATTTTTTAACAGAGAGTGGATTCAGAGTGCATGTTCATTGTTTTGTGCTTAATGCCCCTTCATGGACTTTTCCTTCATTAAAATGGTTAATCACTTTCTTGAATTTAATTATATATTTGGGCTCTGCAGAGTCTTAAAATGAGTTCTGCAGTTTAATTATTTTCTCTTTGAAAAAGATTTCCTGTCATGTTCACAATTCAGCTTGGTATTCTTATAGTCACATTACACTGTATATACTTTTTCATAATATCATTGACTCTTTTCATTTGCCTCTTCCAAACTACCTATATCACTCTTTGAATGGTAGCTATTCTATATAGCTGAGGGTATTGCTATATTTTTTTCTCTCCCTGTAAGTTTTCTTTTGACAATTTCTCTTCTGAGATATGAGAGTATAAGCATTACGTTATATGAATGCAGCAGATTATTATTTTACTATTATTGTCATCACTATTTTTAATAGTAGTAATGATTATAAAGATTTTTCTGTATTCCTCTCTAAAAAGGTCTGGCACCATATTTGTCAGTTTTAACCAGCATTGGCAAGACTGGAAAGCTTGAAGTCCCCAGGACATCTACGTTGGTATTCCAGTTTTATTCCATTGAATTTTTTAATTTAACGATTCACCTGAATGATCTAAGTGCTAGTACCTTTTGCTTTTCTGGGTTTTCCTCATGAGCTAAAAAAAGAAAAGACTTGTATCCTTAAAGAAAAATGCACATGTGTTCTGAGATATAAATGCTAACCCACTTTAAGGATCATTTAAGTCTGAAAAGCCTATACTGAGTACAAAAAATATATGCTATATGAGTAACAAAGGGTTTCCAAAGTTACTTGAAATAGAATTTCACTCCTGTTAAAACTCAATGAAGCCAAAGAAGTATCTTGGAAAATTGACTGAATAAAAAAGTAACTGAAAAAATCCACATTGTAAAGCTTCACGGAGAACATTTCACCACAAAGACAAAGACAGTGTAAGTACCAAGGTAAGGGGAATTACAGCACTACAGCATTTGTCAGTGCAGATCACTCCCCAGAAACCAAAAGCATTAACAAGGCAGCCTATGTCAGTTTTGAACTAATGAAAGGTTGACAATGAGAGGATTATAAAACTGAGGATCTTGCTCTCTTCTCAGTATTCCGCAACTCCTTCAAGTCATTTTCTACAGAAAGGCAGTAAAGAAGTAACAGGTCCAATATACGTTATTTAGATTTCAATTTTCTTGCCATGATTACACTGGTATATTGAAATATTATTGCAAATTCAAATAATAAGAGTTTTCCCTGGTAATCAGCAAATAGCTTACACTCTGGGAGAAGAGATAGAACCTAGCATTGGTCTAAACAGAGAAATAATGGTATTGATTTTCATTAATTTCCTTGCAGTAAGATCTTTTTTTTCGCTCTTCTGTGATTTATATTGTGGTTTTGTTTTTTTTTTTTACAAGATCGTGTCAGGATTATTCATATTTACCCACTTATGAAATTGCTAGTGTTATTCATGGAGCATCAGATTAGACTATGTTTAAATAAAATTAATTACCATCTACAATTTTTTTTTTCAATTATCTGTGACACACTAAATTACAAACCATGACAAAATGTGGAAATAAGGTACATGTCGCACTCTAGCACATTTCACCTCTCAGGGGAGAAGCCTTCACTGAAATTTCTCCTGAGAGGCACGCAAAGGCGGTTTTTAAAGTGACTCTGTAAAAAGCTTGTTAGATTATTGTTTTTTCTTTTTTTTTTTTTTTTCTTCAGTTACAGGTAAAATTATTTAAATAAGAACCTCAGGTTTTTTAGCTATTTTTAATTATGTTCCCTTATCCATGGCAGAAAACATTTATGATTAAAATATTGATGTCTATAACTTAACCAGCATTAAGAAATGTAGTTATCGAGATACTTTTTGCTGCAGTTTCTTGAGAACTGGACAACAGAGGGGATTCGGGGAGTTAAATGTGTTTCACTTCTCCAATACAACTTACAAAAAGAACATGGTTGGCAAACTGTAATTCCAGACAACAGTTTGGAACTTATTGTAAGAAAAGACGTTCCTCCTGTGCTGAGTTAGCAATTCTTTAAGACAAACCCCTATGCCTTCCATACAGGTTTGCTGCCCTTGAAAGGATACAGAATGCCATCATTAAGGTAAATCAGAATTAACTCAAAATCACATTTCACAAGCAGACAAACATTGGGGATAAATCCTGTAATTGAATTTTGTCACAGTGCAAGTCAAACGTGAGTTGCAAAGGCTGCCTAAGAAAATTTCTTCATGGAAATTAAGGAGCTTTCCTGTTTTTTCTAAAGACTTCTGCTGTGCCAATTCTTTTGTATGTATAGATTTCCTAACTCTCTCCAGCAATGGCACAGACGATAGATCCCTGCATGCTACCTGTGAGTCAGACAGAAGGTCTGCAGGAGCATAGGGAGGGAATAACTTGCCTCATGTACAGTACATATACCTGGCTCCCAACCAACTCCATATTCCTACTATAGGTGAAATAGGGCGTTCAAAACAATGAAGTTATTTGAAAACCTTTCTTACGCTGCCTTTTGTTTGTTTGTTTGTTTGAATTATTATTATTCCCTTACATTCAAAACTGCTTGCAAGACCTCACTGCTTACCCCATTCACACATGGAGAATCACCTTGAGGATGCTCTCGAGAAGACAGGCTTTGTCATAACATATTTAATGTGTTAACGCTAACATGCAGTGTTGAAAGGTGATATAATTAGTTGTATAGACACTTTCAACAATGGAGTTCAAACTGTTTACAAGTGTTTCTCATGGACTATATTTCTCTGAAGCTACAAGAATGTTAAAACATTTCAAAACTTCAAAAATAAAAATAAAAACTAGCATACATTTTAAGAAATTGAAGCACTTCTTAGTTTAGGTATTGTATAATATTGCTTTGGTGATTAGCTTTTTGTGATTGTCAAGGCAAGTGATTTATTATGAACATATCCACAGATTTCCAAAGCTTAATGCATTTTAGCAAGTATTATTGCAGTGTGCCAAAATGTGCATCCAGTACTCATTATCCATTATGCACTTATTTTTCACTATTTTTCTTTCATAAAATTCCATTATGTAGTGAAAGAGCAGAGAAAATTTCATGGAACTGACAACTAAAACCACAACATGAACAGTAAATACTTTGATGTGCAAATTAGGATGTAAACAATCTGGCTAAATTATCCTTGTATTCCAAATCATTTACTGCAGAAAATAAGACAGGTTCCCTTACAATTTGCTAAAAAGACAGGGAATGAAATTATAGATAATATTAATAATGACTAGTTCAATTATTTTTAGTTCTTCTAAATATTTCAGAAATGGAGATGTCAAAAGTTTAAACTGAGCTGTGGAACATTATTATACCCATGCATTTTTGATTAAATAGTAACTGTGAACAAGACAAAAAGTCTCTGTACAAAAACTTCTTTATTGTTTGCCATATGTAAAATAGAGACAATCTTTACAATAATAAATACCTATTTTTGTGCTATTATTTTTACTGGTGATGTGCTTTCAGATAATGTCATTAAGTATCAGTTACTTTCTTACTACACTGACTGGTACTCCTAGGCAAAGAAAAAAAGAGTTCCTAAGAGTTTAAATCAGAGTTCTTGAGAGTTTAAATTAAACATATTAGTATTTCACCTGTATCAGTGCTTAAATTCTTACCAGTGAAAATCGCATCCCGCCAATGGGAAAAATTTCAAAATATATATTTTCAATATATCGGATGAGACATTAGCTTTAGTCATAGATAGAAAATGTGCATTATCTTATTTGACTTCATCTGAATGTAGAGGATTTTTTTTTCTGTCCAAGGCCAAAGATAATGTCAGTGAAGCAGAACCAAGTCCACAATCTATGAAAAGCTGATGCATTTTATTCAAAATCAATGCAATAATGTACTGACATCCATACAAGGAAAGAAATTATCTGTGGAACAAGACATTCTTTAAAGCATGAAGGTTGCTTTAGTAAAGGATGATAGTAATACAGATTTGCATTCATATGCCACCAAAGTCAAAAAGATGGGAAAAGAAGAGCTGATTTACTGTCTGTAAAGCACACATTGTCAGACAGGCTGCTAGTACACATTGTCAGATCATGTCTGGCTTTTCATCCACCAGTACCCCCAAGCTGTACAATCCCTTCATCCCTCGACCTGTATTAACACCAGAAGTTGCCCTGAATCAGGTACAGGACCCCGCACTATGCTTTGTTGAACCTCATGAGGTTTACATGGACCCATTTCTCAAGACTGTCCAGGTTTCTCTGGATGGCTTCCCAACCCTCATAATGTGTCATCTGCACCATTCAGCTTCACGTCATCTGTTGACATGTTCACATTTCAGTCAACATTGAGCATAATGACACTATGTTTGGATTTAGTTAATGAAAAATATTATTTTTTAAAAATTGAAAATTTTGTTTGTGTTCTATTTTCTTCTATTATAGAGTGGCTCCCCAGCCAGTTGTACATTTTAGACTACTTACTTCTTCAAAAGGCATGATCTGGAGCACATTTTTCTCCAGAATTTACAAAATAGTGTGTCAAATGAAATCAAAATAATGCACCTATTTGATGCCACCTGTATTTTCCTTCCAACCTTACACTGTGGAATTAAGCCTTACCTCTGCATTTCTTAACATCTTATATGTACACTTTTAAAACCTTCAGAATTCTGTCTCATTTCCTGCTTTCTCATATTGCCTTTTAAAAAAAAAAAAATATCTCATGTTGTGCCTTGTAAGATTTTGCAGCAGGAACATCTTTGAAAATGCACGTTCAGCAAATATCCCAGGACAAAGATGGCACAATGAAATGGTGAAGCAGGCCCCCTCAAAAAATTATTTGCTCACACATATCTTTGTCTAGATGCTTAACTTGGTTTTAGGTTGGGAGATTGACCCAATTTTCTCTTCATTTGTATGCCTCTAATGCACTGATTCATGCATCATAGAATTTAAATTATCTTCCCTCATACTGGGAGCTAAAATTCATTCTTATCTGAAAATCTGCCTCTTCTTAACGTGATCATTCATCATGTATACTAATGTATTTCTAAAAAGTAAGCCTAACAACTAAATTGGATATAACGGACTCAGGTGCTGCTATACTAGCGGGGTTAAATGAAGCATTGTTCTGGCACCAAAAACTATGCTGTTAAATATGAAGTTGCACTTTTCCCCCATGTTCTAAAACCTAGTGAAAGCTGTGGCAGTCTTCCTTAGGCAGATACCACTTTTTCATGAGATGCTGAGAGTGAGGAGAGTGCTGAGAGAAACAGAGCTCAGATCCATTATGTATGAGCCTCCTGACCAGAGCAGAACAATGTGCAAAAACAAAGAAGAGGTGGCATCTGTATTTAATCTTATTAAGATACAACTTTGGATTCATTTGTTAAAGAGGCACAGATTTCAGGAAGTTAGAAAGCTGCTTCACAGGACTCCAGTGACAAAATCTTTTTTCTTATTTTCTTCATAAGACATCCCCTTTTTGATTAGTCTTGGAAACGTGAAGGATTCTAGATAGATGGAAGTTTCTTCTGGGCATATATGGCTGCTGTTCTGTACCCTAGACAAGGAAATTGAATTTATATGCTGTTTCATACAAATTGCCTTGTGTTGTATTGTAAATGATGAATGTATAACAAACTCAAGAACCTTTAAGGTTAGAATTACTGTTTGAATTGAAGTTGAGGGGTCATGATAGTCAACATGATGTCCATACAGGTCCATACAGGTTTCAGACTTGCCATGTATAACTGTAATGTTGTAAAACCCAGAAAGCTATCTACTTAATAAGGTATTTTCCAGTCTGAACTAAGGTTTTTCAAAGGAACAATTGTCAGCAAAGGCAGGATGAAAGTATCCTTCTTTCTTATAGAGATGATGTATGGTTGAACCTCATGATGTTCAACAAAGCCAAGTGCAAGGTCCTGCACCTGGTTCAGGGCAACCTCTGTTATCAATAAAGGCTAGGGGATGAAGGGATTGAGAGAAGCCCAGCCAAGAAGGATTTGGGGGTACTGGTGGATGAAAAGCTGGACACGAATCGCCAATGTGCTCTCATAGCCCAAAGACCAACCATATCCTGGGTTGCCTCAAAAGCAGCACAGCCAGCATGGTGAGGTAGGTTATTCTGCCCCTCTGCTCCTCCCTTGTGAGACGTCACCTGGAGTACTGTGTCCAACTCTAGAGCCTTGGAGTGGGTTGGGACAGGTCCAGAAGAGAGACACAGAAATGATCAGAGGGCTGGAGCACCTCTACTATGAGGATAGGCTGAGCGAATTGGGGCCCTTCAGCCTGGAGGTTGTGGGCAGACCTCATAGCAGCTTTCCAGTACTTAAAAGGGGTTTACGAATATGGTGGGAACAGACATTTTAGCAGGGCCTGTTGCAATAGGACAGGGGTAAGGGCTTTAAACTTAAAGAGAGTAGATTTAGACTAGATATAAGGAAGATTTTTTTTACGCTGATTGTGGTGAAACACTGGCCCAGGTTGCCCAGAGGGGTGGTGCCCTATCCCTGGAAATACTCCAGGTCAGGCTGGACAGGGCTCTGAGCATCCTGATCCAGTTGAAGATGTCCTTGCACATTTCAGGGGAGGTTGAATAGATGACTTTCAAAGGTCCCTTCCAAGGGAATCTGATCTACAATTCTATGTACCAAACAAGGCTTTCCTGATTAGTATAGTGTGTCTCCTTTTTCTTTTATTATCTTTGCCTTGAGGAACTCCTGTAAATGAGTACATCATCCTTGGACACAGAAAGAAGTGTTTTATAGTGTAAGAAGTTGCATTTAGTTCAATGGGATAGAGCACTCGGAGAATAAATGGCCTAGTTCCCTGCTTGTTCTTCAGGTTACAAACCAGCAGAAACACTCAAGGACTAAAAAATAGTAAAAGACCAAAACTATCCCAGCTGTTGTGAGAAGGCTTACCTCAGATTTGATCCAAGATTAATCTGGGAGTTCAAGATAGCTCTTAACTTAAATGAAGCAGTTCATCTACCCTCAAAAACAATTACAAGAAAAGGGATGAAAAACAATTTCTTACACCTTCAGCTGAGTACCTAAGAGACACAGGGTAAGAAGGCAATGAAGAAAATAAGTAGCAAGACGATACAAAGACTGTTATATGGGAATAAACTTATGAATGAGCACTGTTTTCTCTGGGAATCATAAACGTTATTCCAGTACTTTGGAAAACCAAGTGTTTGCATTTTTTTTCAATACATTTGAAGTACATGATGCACAGACAATGAAAAAGGGAAGAAAATAACTCATTAAAGTTGTGTCCTTACTAATGTTAACTTCATATTTAACCTCAGTTAGCTGAAGTAATACGTGTTGTGTCTAATACGGAATAAGAAAGACCAGGGAGCTGCCAAAATGCTATTCTCTGGAAAAAAGAATATTATTCTTAGAACTCTGTAAAGAAACTAGTAATTGGTGACAACTGAGAGACAAGAATTTACCCTCATTTTTTTCAGCCAAGCAGAGGAATAAGGGAAAACTGACTACCTTAATCAGTCCTGTCTCATTCAAAACATCTGATCTGGTTTGCTTCAGAGCACAGAGCCTCTGCAAGAAAACACAGAGGGAGAAGATGTAATTTTCAAAGAACAGATTTCTGCTTGCACACCCTGCAGCAGATTATCTGCTTGCAGCTAAAAGGGCAGTGGGGTTCTTCAGTTGCCGCTCCCAGCCCTGGAGCTGGCTGTGCTATTCCCTTACTGTCAGCTTTGTCCTCTAAGAAAAGTTTTTGCCCAGTCCTTGAGAATGGTAAATGATGGAAGTACAAGAAGTTTTATCTTTATTCTCTACGTAAACACTTGGCACAACTTTGTCTCCTGTATTCAATCTGTAGCGACTTGCATATGAAATTTGAGCAATGTTTTTTGTCATCTTTATTTTTTCAAGATGCCATTACTGCTGAAGGCAATCAGCTTTAAGTAAAATGCCTTTAATGAGATAAAAGAATATATCAGAAGAAAAGGGGAAAAAAGTCCATATTGTAGGATAAGGATCTCTCTGAGTTAGATGTCAGTAAAATGTAAAATCTAACTGCACACATCTCTGTAGAAAGCATTTACGTAGGCAATCATTAGGATTTGTTCCAAAAGGTCTTTAACTCATCTTTCAGAAAGCAGCAGGACTGAATCCAGAAAGAAACCTTATAAAAGAGACATGCTGTAATGCAGGGAGAAATGGTCTTATTTGAAAATGGTATAGGATCTTCCTACCTGCTGAGCTTTAGTTAAAGATATAGTGATGAAGGAAGGCAGGAAGGCAGGAAGGGAGGAAGGGAGGAAGGGAAGAAGGGAGGGAGGGAGGGAAGGAAGGAGGAAGGGAAGGAAAGGAAGGAAAGGAAGGAAGGGAAGGAAGGGAAGGAAGGGAAGGAAGGGAAGGAAGGGAAGGAAGCTGGGTGCAAAGGTGGAATATTTTAGGTCATGTAAAAATGGCAGCAGATGTCTATATTTAAGCAAGCTGCACGATAGGTACCTTTAGCTACCAACATTAATGAGTGTCTCAAAACTCAGTGTGTTTGCCTTCAAGCATGTTTTATAAAAAAATCTCAGTTTTCATTCAAGTCAGGAACTGCTTTTGAACTGTTTTCAGAGAAAAAAAATCTGCAAGGAAAAACTAACAGAGTTCATGAGTTAATGCCTTATTGCAATATAAATATAAATCAAAGGGTCAAGATAGAGGTGTTTGCCTAATGCCTTCTCTTTAGGAGTTTTTCAGTTGTGTAACTTCAAGAGTTGCAATTTGCCAAGTGATAGCAACTCTGAGACTTACTCATGAAACACACCTTACTTTCAGGCAGTGTCAACAGAAGCTGATGATGGAAGAAACAGGATGGGACGTGATTTAGTGAACCATAGCCAGACTAAGATTAGAAATCTGGAGGTAGCCTTTCACTGAAAAGTTTAAATTTTTCCAAGTGGAAATTTTATGGAAAACAGCCAGCACTGGAAAGCGCTGGGAATTTTCCCAGCCTCACGACAGAAATGATCAAAGCAAAGAAGTCCAGTGATTAGCTAACTGCCCAAGTGCCAGTATATTCAGCCATGAGAGACCTTGTTTCAAGTGTCTGCTTAATATGATTCAGATCAAAGTCTTCTGCATTCTAGCTGAATGCCTCAAATTCCATACCATAAAATAAATTTCCCTTTACATAAGTGAATTTTTAATTATTCTATTAAGTGAGAAAATGAGATAAATTCAATTGAAAACATAAAATATCAAGTGCTTAAAGCCTTCACCACAAACTTCCCTAAAGGTAAGGACTATTTTTTTCAACAGACTTCACCCTGATTTTTCCAATCTGCTTTAGCAATCTGGCTACCTGGGTTCTTGTCCAAACAAAGAAGATTTTCAGAGAAAAAGGGATAAAGACTTTGTTTGATCCTGATGTAGAATGGACTTTTTTTTTTATGGATGAGAGTTGAGTTTTCCAATAGTTTTAGACATTTTTTTTTTCTTTTAAGGTATCCTGAAAACATTAAGTAAAACTGTGATCATTATTTGACACCAATTATTTGTAACCTGAGCCAACATTCTAAGTTACTTTTGCTTGGGATTCTTAAGTTTCCTTCAATCCAACTGCTGAATTGCAATAGTTCCCCCACTTCTCAACTGTCCCCAGCCCCCAGTATCTGTGCAGCCTGGAAAATAATTTCTGAAAAAAGGGTTGGAAAGTGTCTGTCAAGCAAAATAAGTGGTTAACTCAANCTTTTTTTTTTCCAGCTCCCACTAAACCATTTCCTTTAATAAGATTTAAAAACCAGGACATGCAAGCAGTAACCTATCTACTTATCAATGGGCAGTTCTAACTATACATTTGCTTAGGCATTCAAGCTACATGGCAGGTCTCAGCTGCTTATTGATTTTACTCCATTAAAATAGATGGTTTTGTTTAGCATTGAAAAAGTGAACAATTTTCCTGACACCAACCACTTGTTTAATAGTCTTGGAATAATCTATATTTCATTAAAATGATGACTTATTATACCCAAGCACTCTCCTGTCTTCTTAGCTATTGATTTAAGGCAGTTTAACACTTGTATAGCATATAATAAATTGGTTTAGACTGGTAGCACTTTGTTATAAAGTCATTCTTAACTACATAAACACTGAATTGGCATATATTAGAGATGTTTTTCAGATTAGCTTCTGGGAAAGGATCTTTCCCACCAAAACAGTCAGCCCCTTTTTTTTTTAAAGCCCCATAAAACTTTTAGATAAGTAGAAGGTACCACAATCAGTATTCATAACGTGATTTATAGAAGAAAGAAGCTTTCCACTAAATCCTGACCATAAACCCAGTACTGTAAAGTATTTAGTACAGTAATCCATCTCGTGGATATTTTAAACTGGGCATTAATGGTACTGAAAAGTCAAGTGGCAGTGAATTACTTGTATTAAGGAGAAGTAGTTAGGAACTTTATTAGTTAAAGCGATTCAAACATACCGAAGCCCTTTAGCCCTTTATTCTCCAATCAGTGACTTCTTCTCTCATATTTTTTCCAGATCACTTTTTTAGCTGCTGATATCACTAAAGCCTTGCATTGATATGGTGGAATAGTTTCATCTTCCCTGTGCTTACAAAAAGACAGCCAGCGGACAAGAGCAGATTTCAAACAATCTAGTTTATGATCTGCCAGCAGATACTCCCCTGCTATTGACATTCCATTTCAATTCACCTGAAGAAATCAAAACAGACTTAGTTTTTGCAAAATTATTTTCACAGCAACCTTCTATGAACACTCAAAAGAAGAATACACGGGAAAGTCCATTAAAGATATTAGATGCTCCCACACTTACAAATATTCCAAATATTTTGCTCTGTCCCCTCAAAGTACAGTGTCTGAAGTCAATATATAGCATTTAGTTGCATTAAAAGGGCAGTTTCAAATCTGGTTTTGTTTCATAGGGCAGCTAGTATTAACAAAGGGGGAAAATATTCTCTGCAATGGAGGCAGCATTTTGCAGATAGACACTTTTGTTGCTTCCCAAGTGGATACAAACAGTCATTTCCTCCCATTGACCATCTGGAAAGAGAAACAAGGGGAAGAAAATAGCTCCTTTTAAGTAGAAAAATATGATGCCTGAAGTAGAGAAACACTTGGGAAGAGCCAGATGAGTTTTGAAGCCTTTTTCCTTCCAAATTGGACTTGAAGATGATGATGACAGTCCTGAGAGATAGTAGAGTGATATTATTATTTTAGTTTTTCAGAGAATAACATCAGAGTACAGAGACTTGACAAGTCAAGCAATAGTCACTTACTATTTGAGAAATCTATAGACAGAAATGGCTACTGTGCTCTAATCACCCAAGAAATATTTTCAACTTTTCTGGGCAAACAATACATCTTTCTCCAGTGCAAAGAAGCATGATATCAACAATTCCTCTGCCACATGACCTTACACTTACACTTTACATGTGTGCAGAAGGTCTAATGCTACCCTACTGCCCAAGTCTTAACAGGATAAAAAGTGCTGCTCATGCAATGTAGTTTGGACAATTCTGTGAAGAATTAGCCTCGTTGTATATGAGCCAAGGAAATACAGAAAGAATCCAGCTAAACTGACACAACCAACATGATTCATTAAAATCTCTCCCATTCACCTTTTTTATATCTGTCAGCTGGTGTGAACAGAGCAGGCCATAAATCTGAATTGTCACAGTGGTTTTTGTACAGTTTATAGACATGGCCCTTGTCCTGAACCAATGTATTGAAGCAACTTAATATTACTTTTTCGGCCAGTCATGGTGACAATTAACAAATTTAATCCATGTGTTCTCTACTTATAAGAAAAGCATATGAGGCCTGTATTACTGAATTTAACTCACTAAATGAGAGACATATTAACTACAAGAAAATAAGACTTCATAGTGCATGCACAGCTGAAGCAGATATTACATAACATAAGCACGTTGGTTAAAATATATTGTTAAAAAAAAAACAAGCAAAGGACACAATACCACTGTGTGGAAAGTGTACATCAAGACTCATGCAAATTTTATCAAGAAGTGCTAACATAGCCATAAAAGAATTCTCTGTGATCAGTTTATATTTCACTTCTTTCTTTTAACCATTTGATGCTGTCAACTTTGTCTCAACACTCTCAGGCTCTTTCCTCATCACATTTGCTTGTTTTTTCTCATCCACTCAGTGTAATCTGCTAGGTTACACGTACAGAGGTCTGCAGGTGTTACTAGTCCCCACTGTCAGGCAAATCACACACTTGTCCTTCAGGAGTGCTCCTTTTCCATCCTGTGGAACTATATTTTATTTGGTGGAAACCTTAGACGTAAGGGAACCATGCTGGTGTGTCAGTGCCCTGGCTCAGTTTAGGGAGAGAAGAGATAAAGAGATAAGACTAATTTCTGCCTCTAGTTCCTTAGCTGTAGAAGTCTGTGTGAAGATGTCTGCACATGAGTCAGGGATTTCAGTTTCTGCTACAGCCAGTGGGTAGCCAGGCTTTGATTCAGTTGCCTAAACAGCCACCTGGGACTGGTGGCTTTGATTAAGGACCTACAGGAGACCCATATGACTCTGAAGCAGCATCTGCAGGGCAGACGGGTTATATCAGAGGAGCTCAGATGGCACCACATGACTAATTTTTGGTAACTGAATAGCATACCTAATTAATGGAGCCTAGAGCACAATTCAAGCACCCCTAAAATAAACATCTACACTCAAGTAAATTGTTAGCAAGACTCCACTGACTGATTAGATCTCCTCTGAGTATGGTGGGAAGTTAGACATCTGGTAGAGAAGTAGACACGTCACCTTAGATGTCTTAATCTCCCACTGGATCTGCATTTTGTAGATGAAGCATAGCCTACATTCATACTATCCAAAAACACTATCTCTGTGACACAGTGCACTGCCCTGAATGAACTCCTCTGGGAACCAGTAGTAGGGTAACCATAAGAGTGTTATACTCTTCCCAGGTTTGTATGTCAAGTTTCTCTTTCAGAGCTTGTTCAGGTACTTCTCGACGCTACACTATACCTTTCTGATGTATCCTAAGTGCCTTTCAGTGGTGTGTTAAGTGATGTAGCTAACATCTGTCACATGTAATTTGTCCTCTCTTTTCTATTCCCTAAGGGAGGAATTATGCATGTGGTGTAGTGTTTTGTTTTAGTTAAGAATTGGTACTTGCTGTTTACACATAAAAGATGCTGGGACAGAGTGGCTGGCTGTAAGATGCAGGTCTCCTGCTGTGAATTCAGAGCTCTCAGCCCTATTTTCAACCCTCACGAGAAGCTGGGCTTCTTTGTAGCCATTTGTAAATGACTTCCCATGTAGGGCAGTCAAAAGGGAAAAGTATTTACCTTCTCACAAGCTTTTCTTTTCTTTGACTGAGAGCACTAATATGCTGTTACTAACAGTTCCCCAAAAGTTGGTAAGACCTTTTGACTTCTTGATCCATCTGTGATGGTCGCTGTGCATACAGTGGGAAAGCAGGAGCAAAAGAATGTGCTTTGTGAAAGGAAGTGAGAACAGCAAGCTCTGCAATAACCCTTATTTTCTGTTGTAGTTTGCTCCACGTTGTCATGCTGGTTTTGATGATGACTGCAAGATTTGCATTATCAGTAAGATATGTTCCTACTTTTTTCTGCTATTAGTAGGTTAAGTACTAAAAGACACTAAAAGACATCATCAAGGCTAGAAACAGAATTAAAAACAAAACACAAACAAAACTAAAACCCCTAGGCTGTACTTGCAAGAAGGTAAATATAGTAAGTACAACAGGTCTGAAGGGAGAAAGCTCACTCTTCTGAGCTAACCAAGTCAGTTTAGGGACTCTCATTCTTTGCAGGAACACTTGAATATTATTTGAAGTTCTGACCCATTTCAAACTTATTCTGTTATAGCTCTAAATTAATCTGAATTTAGCTAACTTCAGTGCAGCCTTCAGAATAGCCAAATCATGTAACTTAGTGTTGGATCCTGCATCTTACCTGCCAGAACTTTGTTTATGATTATATATGCCTTTGCAAAAGCATATCTGGAAGGTTGAAGTTCCAGTGTCTACCAGTTGGAACTTCTGCAGAACTTTCTCATTTGTGCTTATACAATGTCTCGTTCTTTTTCCTGAGCACCCTGATGAAAAAAATTCCCACTAAACTATTGTCGTAACCTCTTCTTTCTGCATCAGAGGATGGTTTGAGGGGAAAAGAAAGAACAAAGTTGGTTGTTCTCATTTTCCATGTGACTCATGGGTATTTATAAGAAAGTGTGCTGAAAGACAATTCTGTCCTTCAGAACTGAGCTGACATTTAAAAAATAATAATAATGAAATTCTCCTGCATCCACACCTATCTGGATTCCAGAAAAAATGTTCAATTTCTGCAGTTCAGATTCAAATAAAAATTCTAACTCATCAACCCAGAGGAATTTGCTTTTTTTAGAGTTTATAACCAACTCTGCAACTGAGTGTAGGCAGCAAAATAGTTGCGCAGGTTTACTCCAACTCTCTATACTGAAGTTCTCCCTTACCTTTTAACCTCCTTATAATGGGAAAGGAGGAGGAAATACAGTCAAGGACTTCTGCCTGCTTTTCTCAGCATAATGAATCCTCCCCCATGTTCATTTAGTTCATCCTCACTATAAAAATGACTTTTTCAATCAAAGCATTGTACTCCTTCCAAAGACATTAAGCCAGATGACAGAACATGAGCTGAAATGACAAGGACAAGCCAGCTCAGCGCAAGGCAAGGGGAGTTTCTAAAGTGAATGATTGAAAACGAATACATACTAGGACTTTGCCCAAGGACTCTCAGCAAATTGTTCCTACAGAGAACCAGATTTTGCATCAGGAGAGGAGAAAAAATTAGGTAGTGAATAAGAAAACTCTCTATCACTTGGTTTGTTGCTTTGTTTTTCTTGCTTACTTGCTATGAATAGTTCTGCTTATTATTTTTGGGTTTGAATTTTCATGTGTTCAAAGCCCAAAAAACCCATCAGAAGTTAGAATTAAAAATCTAAGAGCAGTTTACAACAAAAGGAGGGATTCAGGCATCTCAGGATGAGAGTCATAGGGAATGAGTGGATTAATAAACAGAAAATCAAAAACTCCTTTAGGAAGAGCATGTCTGATCCCTACACTCTGCCAGAAGTAGGAACTTCTCTGAAGATCTAAGTGCCTACACAAAAATCAGGACCCACATATCAATACTGCCTCTTGGAATCAAGTATCTAATTTAGATACTAGTAAGTGGATGACTGCATCAGTTTTGGCAAGCAGCAGGGCTTCCTACTTTTAAGAACGCAGCCAGAAGTTTACATTATAGTAAATGTAAACTAGTCGGTTTTGCCATGAAAAGTAGAGATCCAAGTTACCTAGGGTTACCTTGGCTCACCTAAACCCAGGAGAGTCAAACCCCATTCATCATATCCCAGAAGAACGCTATTTTGTACACATGGAGCATGCTTCTCTGAAGTCTTCCTACTGAACTGTAACTACTATCCACAATCAAAGGCAAATTTCGTAGGACAAGGCAGGCAATAACTAGAAAGGATCCTGACTGTGGATTGGTGGTTAGGGTTTTAGCACAGGCGCCAACAGTAATCTGCATTTTCAGTATAATAAAATTTAAAAAAATAAATAATGGAAAGCATCTCTATTCTAAACTAAGCAAGTTGGGACTCTGCCTTTAAAACTCTGTTTAATATGCAATTTAACTGCTGTGCAGAGCTAGTACAAGTTTTATGAACCTCTATGTATCTGAGGTCTCTATTCCTATCAATCACTGTATATTTGAAAGCGATCCTTCATATTTTGTACCCCAAACAAAGAAAGTAACAACAAAGACCTTAGAAGATTTTTGACATGACAAACCACAACTTTTCTGAGAGCCACTAGAGGCTATTGTGCCAGTTTGATCTCAGGGAATTCTTTTTACATATCTAACTGGATAATGAGAAGATTTATATTCTAACAAAACTCAGACCATTCATTGAAACTCCAAAGAACTGGTTGTCTCTTTAGAAACAAATGCATTGCAAATCCATCCCAAAACTCAGCATGCACTACCTGGCAGCTGACACAATCCCTTCTTACAAGGCAGCGTCATCCTCTGTTTAAAAAGAAGGAAACAGAATATTCTGCTGGCTATCATTTTGAAATCATGTGAGATACAGGTTGTCCTCCAGCTCCTCCCTCATCAGAAATGAGTTCAAAAAAATTTGTGTTATTCTAACATTTTCAGGATATCATTATTAATTTTGGGTTTATTTTATTAGTTTTATTTTAATAAACACCAAGATATTTCTAGATTGCCAGAAATAAAGACAACTTAGAATAAAATGAAAATTTAAGCTGTAGGTATTGATTTTCATCACCAACTTTCCCTTTTATTATTATTTTTCTCAGAACAATTTTCACATTTGAAGAACATTTTTCTCAGCCTATAATTGAAGTTGGATTGTGAAAACCTTAGTGAAAAAGGATTAAGTTTTTCTTCAGTGTTTTACTTCAGACGTTATTATCTTTCATACAACAGGTACAACCAAATCCTGTGGACTCACAAAGTAGAAACTTCTAATTTCTACTTAGAGAACTTTTTCTTTGTTCTCAGACTTCAAGACAAGTGTCAGATTTCCCAATACTTGGTACCTGCAGAAGTAGGTAATTTCTGTTTTTAAAAAAATAATTCTGAAAACGTTACAATCCTTTACCATGAAATTTCCAGTAAATATAATTTCAATCATTGTCTTCACATTAATATTTTTTTTACATAATATTAATTAGAGGTATAAGTTCAAAACAAGTTCTCCCTCTCTTAATAATGATTTAGTAACCTATAGGTAAAATACATTACTATCTTGTCCTTCTAATATATTACTCTGAATACTCAGGAAAATTTGTTTCGAAGTTGTCAATGCACTGGAAGGAGATACTATTGTTTTTATTGGGTGACATTCTCCCACATCTTCTATTTATTCAGTCCTAAGTAGATGATAAACTGATTTTTTTGACATCTCCCTCATATCATCAAACATTGTAGCACATTTCTATGATGTCACAAGGCTTAATTTTTTGCTAAAACCTGAAAAATTCCATTTTATTTTGCTATGATAAAACATTTTGTTATCAAGAATCATGATTTTTTTCTTTACTAAAGAAAAAAGAAAAAGAGAAATGTGATTTATTTTTCAGATGCTTCCTCTCTTCTAGCTCATTTTCCACAGAAATCATGCTTCTGGATCTTTATGTATTCTTCTATTTCTATATGTTCAAATATACCTTCAACCCAATTTACCATAGTACTAGAGTTCTCAAACAGAAATTAGTTTTTTCGTTTGAGACAAAAACAAAACAAAAGAACAGAACAGCAACAACAATAGAAAACCCACTGTCAGTAACAGCTCTTATCTTCTTAGATAATAGCATCAATTGATCAAAAGATACAGATCTATATGAATTGCAGTGCCATCATTGTGGTTGATGAAACTCTGCACAGTCAATGAGTTCATTGATTAAAATATTGCTAAACGCAGTTACAATGTATTGAAAGTCACTGAAATCATGAAAGCATCTTTGTCGCTCGGAGCTAGACTTTGGTCATAGCCGTGACCAACAGGTTCAACCATCGCATGTCCCGGGTAATGGTTTTCAACTGAAAGAGGGTAGATTTAGATTAGATATTAGAAAGAATTTTTTTGCTGTCAGGGTGGTGAGCCACCGACAGGTTGCTCAGAGAAGTTGTGGGTGCCCCATTATTGGAAGTGTTCAAGGCCAGGCTGGATGGGGCTTTGAGCAACCTGTTCTAGTAAGAGGTGTCCCTGTCCATGGCAGGGGGTTTGGAACTTTAAGGGCCCTTTCAACTCTAACCATTTAACGATTCTGTGACTATTACTTAACTGTGACATTCTGGGTTGCACTATCCAGAGCTTGGCTATTTGTCTGAATGTCACTGACCATCTCTGGAGACACGCCAGGAGTCTGATAATTGCCTCATGACCACATTCATGGACGTAGTTCACTCACATTCACTGTGGACATTGCTTATACAAGTTCACAATTTTCTGTATATAATTAGAATGCAGGCAACTGGATCTCCCATGACCCTTTCTGTTCACGTGCAGCATCTCTTTGTCCACTCTTACAAGCAGAGGTTTTCTCATCTGCTTTTTGTTCTGGCAATGGCAATGGCTTACTGGAAATAAAGGTAGTGAGCTACACACTGTGCTTGCAGCAATGAAGAAGTGAACACTGTCATTTCATAGAATGATAAAGTTATGGAATCATCTATGTTGGAAGGTACCTCCAACACCATCAAGTCCAACCATTAACCTAACACTGCCAAAACCATCACTAAACCATATCCTTAAACACCATGTCTATGTCTTTTAGGGATGTGATTCAATCATTTCCCTGGGAAGTCTGTTCCAATGTTTGACAACCCTTTTGCCATCTTTTCCTTCTGTCCATTCCCTCAGGAGGTCTTAGGTGGTGCTTCCATTTTCTGCAAAAATTTTAAATGAGAGGAGGCATCACTAAACCCATTTTCTCAGAACTGCACAAAATGGTTTATGTTATCTTAACTCCTTTAATCTTTACCAGACCAATCCCTTCCTTTTATGTATCCATTATGGTACTTTCAATTGTTTTATATTCCAGTTATCAAGAAAAACTTTTGTCCTTTCTCTCAAAAAAAAAAAAAAAGAGAAAAAAGCTTTCTGTCAGGATCCACAAACATTTTGTTATACTCTCAGTCATCACACACCACAGCAACCTGTAACAGCTGGTGAAATACACAGCCGAGTCAACAGCTAAGACTGGTTCATATCTCCACCATCCAATGGATATCAAATTGTTTCTCTATCAGTCTTTATCATCTTTTAGACAACAAGTGGCTTGGGCAGAGCTGTGTACCTGTAGAGCTGGCAGCAGGGAGCATTTCCTACAATCTTGATAGTATGGGAACTCTGCTTGGTCCTTACTCATCCATAGAAGAATTCCTCAATTCCACATTTGGCAAAACCTAGCTCCACCTGATTTTAATCTGTCTTGGTAAATGACTGCAAATTACAAACACACTGGTATCAAAGAACCCACAAATCAGTTAATTTATTTCCCCAGCTGACAGTGAACAGCTGGAAAGGAAGATCTACAAAGTATGTGCAATCACAGCTCTATGACAGCATGTTTTTTACGTATGCAAACAAGATGATTGATTATATATGGCCAAACAAGCTTCCCTGTAAACAAACTAATCATGGGCTTTACCCGTGTTGTGATCTGCAAAGGTACTTAATATGAACAACCTGTGAATCTAAACACCAAGGGGTTTTGTCCTTATCTGACCTTTTTTTTTTTTTTTTAAATCTCCGTTGTGGTCATTAGAGATCTGCATGGACATATATCACTTTAGACAACTTGAGACTCTGATTCTGTGCGTGCATTGTTGGACCGTCTCCTTTAAAGGAGACATTTTTTTCCTGAGCTACAGAAAAGTAACCAATGTAGGCAATGCATGGGAAAAGGGTGACACTTTGTGGCAATACAAGAAATACAAGAGAACTAAGGTCACCTCATCCTTTTGCATTTGATTCTTTTTGTATCTGTCTTCCCAATATCATAAAAATTTAAAGGTGACAAAGGTAGGATGGACCTTGACCATGTTTAGACATATTTTTTACTAAAAAGAAACTTAAACCTCCAAACCAACAACATGAGACTGATTTTGAGGACGTACTTCTGAAATCACAGCTAAATAGTTCATCATAAAGGTTATCACAAATTTTGTTTAGTCTGTAAAATTCTATTCAGGAATATTAGAAAAAAGTTAATTTAGGAAATCAGACTTTGGGGAAGACTTTCATCTCCCAAAATCAAGTTAACTGCTTTCCTTCCTAGAGAATATTATTTCTGAAACAACTTCTAAAGTGCTCAGCCAGTCACCACGTCTTTCATTTTATTAAAATAAAACAATGGTAAGTTCAGTCTTTCTGCAGAAAAAAAAAAAAATGTTTCTAGCCCATAATTGATAAAACTCACCACTGCCCAAACCCAGATTTACTCATGGAAGAAGGAAGGTAGAAAGTCTTATGTTCACTTAAAAAAAACAATGTACAATACATTGAAAATAATGAAGGTTAAAGAAAATTATCCATCTGGTACTGCACAAATCAAGTTTTATAAGCCACATCATGACTGCATCTGGATTGTCTATTATTCTACATTTGTAGGAATTATAAAATGCCAACAGTGTGGAAAGGAAGATATGAGCCTTTCAGCTTCTTGCACTCTTACTGCACACATCTTCTTTTCCCCAGTCAATGCACTCAGTGCTGTCTCCATGCACCAGAGTGTCTGTAGATATTTTCACTTTGGTAGTAAGCAAATATACTGCTGAGTCCTATCCCACCTCATTTGGTAAAATGATCTTCTTCATCCTGGAATGATACAATGCACATACACTAGATATTTACTGATGTGAATAACATTTCAGGAAAAAAACCCAGCTGCCCAGTTCTTTGGGCTACTGGTAGGATCACTTGAGATGCTTATGGTACAGCTTTACTTCACACCGTAACCATGTTACATAAAAATCCCATTTGGCTCAAGTGATAGAACAGCCTCTTTCTATATATATGTGTGTATGTGTGTGTATATATATATATAAAAGTATATAAAAGTTGGTGTCAGTGGCACTGATAAAGACAGAGTGCTCATGCTAAATTGATTTTTATGGGTCTGTTCCTTCCAGGAATAATACTTCACATGTTTTTGCTTCACAACACCCATGAAATTAGTGGTATAATAAGTCCATTCTGCAGGGAGAAAAAATTGGGTGCAGAATGGTTTAAAACACATTTTACAATTAACATTGTGGAAATAAGCAGTAGCTGGAAGTCCTACTTCAAGACCTCTCTTTTAGCAGATTGTTAACTTTTGACTAGGAGTAAAAGTGCATTTGCATAGCTATCAAGAGCCAGACTGGGTCATTCTAACAGACAGACACCAGGCAAGGAAATAATGCAGAGCACTAAATTAGGGGAGGAACAGTCAACTCTTCAATGCATACTCCCATGGAAGTGTTAGTATTGCTGAAAATAATTCCAAGGGAGATTAGGTCCCATGCAATCCAGTTAATTTCAGGCACTGGCTTTAGCCTGCTCAACCTACCAACTGCCTGGTTTCCCAATGCTCTCTCTAGTCAACAGAGGAGAGGAGGTCTTAGGAGGGAGTCATTCAGAGATCTCAGGATTATGTCTAATTTTAATTCAGTGACTGTCTGTTGAAGTACAGGAGCATTTGATCTCAGTATCTAAGTGAGTGAATGGCTTCAGGCTCTGAGTCCCTGTTTCCCAGAGGGAATTATTTCACCTCCTTGCCTTGAGGCATGATTAGTTACACATCTACTTCATTCCTGACAGGGTTTTCCAATCCTATTTAAGGACCTCCAGTAACGGAGACCTCACAGTTTTCAGTCAATCAGTCCTAGTACAGTATTAGGAAGATTTTTCTGTGATGGGATTCAGATAAAAACTTCACATGCCTGTATTATGTGTCTGCAGTGCAGGTATGTCTTCATATGACCAAGGTGTCTAAGCTCCCACCACAGTCAGTGGGGAACCACTCGGTTTCCATTTCAGTCAGGGAAGAAGCTGTTCAGTCTTTCTTCACCTGCCTTGCTTTGTAGGCTCCTGTTTATTCTCACCACAGTTCTCTTGATTAGTCTTTAATTACTGCATACTAGTAAGTCCAAAACCTGAAGTTCCATCATTTCTTATGCATTATTATACATATAAAGGGGTAGAATTAATTCACATCTTTTAGAGGCGTTGAGGGTTTCTAATACCCAAACTAAAGCTTTCCTTTTTCACTCTACAATCTTTTAGGCTCATATCTGACCCACTTTTTTCTCTGACTCCAAGATACCCTTTCTATAGATCTGCTACAGTCGTACCCCATCCTATAATTGTGGAGTTGACTATTTTTTTACAAATGTAACATCTCACACTTGTCCCTACTCACTGAATCCCATTTTTTTTCTTGCTTTTTTGAAAGACTGTTTTACCAAGTTTCAAGATTACTTTCAGTTCTGCTCATGTCAACTAGTGTATCTGTTTTCTCTCTCACATTCATACAATCAGGAAACTAAAAAAAAAAACAACTCTCTTTTTTTCATTGTTTACAAAGCTATTGAATGCATTGATCAGATACAAGGTAACAAAACTGCACAAATATATTTTTTTCTCTTTTGAAATTGATATTTATTTTATGCTTATTTTATTTCTTTTTTGTTAGAATCTTCCAAGAGCATGAACAAAAACCTTTCTAAAATTAAGGTTTCTTTTTCGCTATTTACTTTCATCTTTATCCAGAAGACCTGTAACTCTGTCTCAGAAGAAAATTACAGTGGTTTGATGTAATGATATAATATGGTCTTGTTGATTGCTACTGGTTTAGTTCTTCAGTTCTTAAGGTAGAGATAATTACTAAAAAGATGAGAATATTTTAACTGGAAATTTAGCAGGTCTTCATAATTACATCTTAATTTTTACTTTCCTTACTGAAAGAAGAACTCTCTGAAATCTTACCCTTTTATGACTAGTATTTCCAGACATCTGCTAGTCATTGACCTTTTACAGGGAAACTTAAGAACAACATTAACTTGAGTATCGGATCAAGATTTTCCACAATGTTTCCCTTATTACTCAAAGAACGATTGCTTGTTACCCTTGATGTCTCTTACACATTGCACTCCATATTGCTCTTTGGTCTTTTTTTTTTACTTTCTGCAATGTTCATGTTATTTTATTTCATTTTATATTTATGCTTATCTTTATTAATCTCAATTTCTATTTCTTCTTTCTTTTGTATCTGTATTCAAGCTTTAACCAACTTGCTATTTCATTAAAATTCAGCATGTAACTTTATGTGAAATGGAATTTTTTGCTTATTTTTTCCTTTTGCGGTTTTCCCTTTTTAAAAAGAAATGTCAAGCCTCCTTCAGTCCTTTTCCCTTCAGTTCACATTTTCTGGAGTTTTATCTAGAAGTTATCTAAAACTACTCTTGTTAGGGAATCTTGGTGCACAATGCTGTGTCTCTTACCTTTTTCCTTTCTCTTTTTCTTCTTCTTTTTTTTTTTTTTTAATTTCTGAATGATCCTCAGTCATTTTCTATTAGTAGTGCAGTTTGGATGTAATTACCTCAAAGTTCTGCTACAGCAATTAAATTGTAATGCTAATTATCTTTTAAAGCTTTCAAAACTTTTTTTATTTATCTTTGTACTTCTCATGTCAGTATTCAAATATTTAGGATGTTCAGCACACCAATTATTTCCTTGTCCCTGACATCATAACCCTCATTTGAACAAGTCTGTCCTCATTTTCCATGAGGTAAACTGCTCTCCAAGGAAAGTGGTCATGGAAAGTGACTACACAGAGGTAGAGGACGCAAACCTCACGCCCTTATATAATAGTTCATTTTACAACTGCTGTCCTTTGTTGAAGGAACTACATAATCACAGTTTTTTCAGCCAGTATCCAGCAGTAGTTCTGTTCCACAATGCACCATTTCCCCTGAGTCACTCATAAGTCACTCTAACTGCAAGAGCACATTTAACCTAAACAACCTTCTATTAGTATCTCATACTCAGGATCTTGAGTTATCAAGTCCTGGAAGAAATGGGTGTTTCTGAAGTCTAAACTATTCGAGCTGCCCTGTTGTGTTTCTTCTTGAAGGCAGTTGCTTGGGATCTTACATTTCTGAAAGAATGAAGCTTCTTCTGTTGTGTCCTAGAAACAAAATTTTTATCTTCTGTCAGAATTAGCATACTAATTCTTGGTATTAAGGTTGCTAGTGAGGATAAAGTGCATGCTATGTACCAAGGAAATCAGCATTAAACTTCTTTTGGGGGGATACGATGAACGTATATGATTAGATGTTTAAAAAAAGACAGTTAAAATTTTCTAGATTGTCCTCAGCTTTTTTTTTTTTTAATGCACAACTGGGTACTTGATGTTAATGAAGCACAAATTTGCACAAATTTTTGTGTCACATTATGACTCTGAATTGTCACACTGGAAATTATTCCCACTGTGTAAATACAGGTGCTTAAATTATGTGGCTATGTTCCCAAATTCTACCTGTAAGCAGTCTTCTAAGTTAAACACTTTAATTTGGACAAAGTTTAGATGAGAGGTATTCACCACATTAAAAAGCCCAATATACCCACCCTTGCACTGACGCAGTGACCAATGTGGTAAAGAAAGAAGTAGTACATCCTTGGCTGCAATATTAACCAACATAAATTATGTTTATCATAGTAGATTTGCCTGCTTTTCCCCAAAATTTCATTAAATGTCTGCTAGTAGGATTTGACTCTTGTTAGCCTTAGGCTGTGTTTCCATGGCAGCCTCATTGCTGGTCATTGCATTTCCCCTGCCAGCTGCACATTTCCACCTTCTTCTTTACGAGTCTTTCTGTAAAGGTCTTATGGTTTTATAATCCAGAAGAAAACAATAACTAAAAATAATACCTTCCTGTAAGATTAATGTGCTGACATTGTTCAGAGAAGGGTTCAACTAGAATAAGAAACAAGAGAGGGAAACAAATGGGAAAATGAGCCTGCAGTGTGTTCCATAGGAAAGGGGAAAGAACTATGGCAACGAGGAGCTAGGTCTGCCACAGAAATACAGATTCAGAAAACTCAAAGGGTTCAGTTCAGCTGTTGATATTTGAACATCTTGTGCCATTTAAGATGCTAGCACATCCTGCCTAACCTCCTGCTGCTGTTCTGGGAGATTATATATCCCCCATGAGTCCTGCTGTTGACCCAGAGTGAATGTCTCAGATACCTAAGAATATCTCAAATAGCACCAGACGCCCATACATTGGCAGCTGAATTGGACCCAAAGTGCACAGAGTGCCCTCTTCACTTCCTAAATTACTTTTGTCTTCCACAAGTGTCTTCCAGGCAGTAGTACTTCCAGCAGAGCACATGCCTAGTCAAAGAGATCCTCATCTCAGATGATTGTTGATATGTTCGGCATCCAAAGTCCTTCTGTCCACAACAAGAAAGTCCTTAGGATATTATGTACATGTAAGAGGCAGACTTATGGATAGCAATAAAAGTGTCAAGTACCCGTGACAATCAATATTTCCTTATTTTACACAGAATAAGTGGGAGCTACTCTTGAGAAGTAGTTTCATATGTATATTACTTTGAAGTATTTTGAATTAAAGTGAATCAAAGTTTTCTGAAGTGGAAGTGTTCATTTAAACAATTCTTGATTAGTGCTATTCATTATCATCTAGTGCTTGGTTCAGAAGTAACATGGCCATCTTTAAATCTGGGTAACCACAGTGTTCTTAGACTTTGCAATTTCATCCTAACATAATGTTATTTAATACAGCATTGCTGTTTCCTGCTAGCAGTGCTTCACCTGAGAAAGAGGCTGCATTTTGGTAGTATTTGAAAAATAGTATCAGTTTAGGTTGTTCAGTTAGGTGCATATAACATTTCAAGAAGAGAGTAATTTGTTACAGGAGGCTTAAGGTCTTGTTTACATGCCTTCTTTACAGATACCAGCTTTCTGTAGAGTGGGAACACAAGCAGGTCTGGACTTTTTTTCAGGGCTTTTAGTTCATTAGTGTCTTGCCGTTTTCTTTGTGGAAACTGTTAAAATCCTGCCCAAGTGATCCTGCCAACCACCCTGATGTGCAAGTCCTCTGATCTTTCATTTTCTTTCTGCCATGTTGAAGCACTGTTCAGTCACGAGTCCTGTATCTGGTTTTTCTGGTGTTAGGGTTTGGACAGCTTCTTTCCTACTCATCACTCTACCTTAGCTCTCTGCATGACAAATAGTGTATTCCTTACATGATGTAAAACTGGCTTTAAACACATTCAATCCTAAATGAACACATTTCAAGGACACTTGTTCTCAAGGGTTCAGTCACGTGCCAGTCATCTTGTTTCTCTCCAATTTCCTATTAGAATATGCAACATGGGTGCATTTAGTTATCTAGGTGGTACCACAGGAAGGTGTCTGCATGCTCACAAATTACTCCAAATGAGCATCCTCTGATCACTCTTTGTCCACACATATTCCAATCCAACCAGATGGAGAACCAGCAAAGAAGTAGATATTATCATCACTGATGTCACACAGCACGCAAACCAACCTCAACATAAATATTCTGCTTCTTGCTAATGAAGGTGAAGAGGTAGCTGTGGAAAACATAGGAAAAAGGCAATTAGCAGAAAATCCAGTACTGTATGGTTGTGAAGGAGACAGCTGAAATGCAATGTGAACAATACAGAGTCATCAGGAAGCACTGGAGTAATCAGACCAGAAATGTGGGCAGTGCTAAAATGATAATCTCTATAGTCAGGGCTCTTTCCTAGAAATTAGACAGAGATAAATTTACAATATAAATTATGTTCAACAGGAAAATAACTGGAGAAAGCCTGCACTGAAAAATGTGTGCTATATTTTGGAAGAAAATGTCAATAGGAACTCTGATTTTCATTCAGTTAAGGCATTTCTACAGAAGACTGTTTTTCACTGAGCGTGTAACTTGTAATATAAGTGTCCTCATAAAAATATCTGAGTTATGATAATGGCTTTATCTCCATTTGAAACCCACCCCAGATTCCTAAATAACTTTAGAAAAAAAAAAATAAAAATGTCCCAATGTGACTCATCTAAGATTATATGGAAAATAAAAACCAACAGATGTTAGAAACAACAAAATTGTTTTCCTGATCCCTTGACTGGCAGTTCAGTTACTGGTCTCATCTTTCCTCTTTAGAAACATGACTTAGAAGGGGAAGAATTTTTCACTTGGTTGCTACAGGATTCTGACTTCCCAGTGTTATGGCAATTCCACATGAATTTGCTAATTAATGCACCACACAAACACAACCTCCCAAATTATAATGAAATAGAATCTGATTCTAAATCTTATAAAAATACTATTTTGTAAATAAATAAGTCAGTCACCACCAAGGGAAAATTAACCTCTAGGGAATAAACACTTGTGAAGAAAAGTTCTGTGACAGGTGAGAGAACTGAGAAGTAGCTGTCTCTCTAATCTAAACCTCATAATAATTGTCTCTGTCTCTTTCCTGGAGTTCCCAAGTTGGCTTTTAAAATCTCAGTCACTAAAACCAGGGGACTAACCTCAGAGTTCTTTTTATTGCCTCTGCCTGTTCCATGAGGATAAAGTATTCCCTTCATCTAAATTTATTGATTATTTTGAGTCAATCTCAGTGGGAAATCTCTACATTTTTTCTGTTGGAGTCTGATGCACACAATAATTTGTTGTGCAGGAGTGTATATTTTCCTATTGCCCATCTCAAGATAAAAGTCATATTGGAAACATCTGGGATGAAGCATGACATCAAGACAGGCAGTGATGAAAGAGGTGAAGTGTTATTGAAGTGCTGATGGGAACAAAGAGGTCTAAGATGAGTTCTTATCTGTACCGTAGTCCTCAAATGTGATGCCCTTACAGAAGTCTACACATTTCATAAAGCAGAAACAAATCATCTTTTCTTTCAGTTTTATGTACTGAGACTCTTCATCCAGGCTGTCTTTCCCCACTTGTTTGTACAGTATGTGGCACATTAAAGTCTGCCCTGGTTCTGTCTGAGCACTCCAGATACTGCTAATACCCAAAGCCAGGAATCAGGGGTAGAAAGAGGTGTTTTGCTCATGTTAATAGAACAAAACAAAGTGTTAATGTGACCCGTCTTTTCTTGTTATATTACCACATTTGGGAAGGTGAAGAGTTTAGTAAAACAAAGTAGCAGTTCAGATTGCAAGCTGTTAATTGTGTTTAGAAGCTACAGTTGTGAGTGCTACAGAAAAAAGATAGAAGGTAAATAGGCAAGTAGAGGACAAGACAGCCTGCATCAGCCTATTTGCATTATCTGTGAATAAGGAGAATGGTTACTGCTTTCAAAATATTCTTTAAAATTGAATGAAGCCTTTGTGTTTCTATTCGATCAAGTAAAAAAATTCCTGACAGTAACATAAATGCATATTAATCCCAGATTAGATAACACTAGCACTTAGAGGTGATATACTAGAATTGTACCAAAAAATCTGAGTATTATGAGTATTTCAGTATTTTCTATTGCTCTCTCTAGTTTTTCACAGTGAGTAGAAGAATAGCACTGATCTCCCCTAGAGAGGCTTGGAAACGGAAATGGGTCATAGAGCTTTGTGACCTGGAGGTGATATTAATTATCATTAGAATTAGAGAAGTACACTGACAGGAAAAGGGATGTTGTAATGTAATTCTAAAACCAGCACCTTTCTTAGAGCTCTTTAGGCACCTTCAACAATTTTTCTCCTGGCTCTGAATCTCTCACTGCATCTTTTTAGCACTTCACTTTGTATCATCCATCAGAACATAGATGATACTTCTTTCTTCTCCCTTGCTTCCCTCTGAATGACCCCACTTTTCTTTTTTTTTTTTTTTTTTTCCATGGACTGAGACTCCTGGGAATTCATACTGGTTTTTCACTGTGAAAGAATAATCTTTAGCAGACATTTGGGCATAACTGGTGACCTCTCACTTACCTTTAATGGTCACACTACAGAACATTGCTCTTCCTTTTCTGAAGTCCACAGTAGAGAAGGTCATTCAGCACCCATATTTATCGTCCCTAAAAGAAGTTTTCTTCCCATCTTTATTAATCACTGTGTTGTTATCTGAGAATGTCTCATACTGTATAATAGTACTATGTAACAGTGACACTGTTAGCTGGATTTGCACTTCTCTTAAACTTCTGTTGGGTGAGGATCATTGTGGCATTCCAGTAGGTGTGATTTTGTATCATTAACATCATGAAGTTCAATAAGGCCAAGTGCGAACTCATGCCTGGCTTTGAGCAGTTCCTAATGGACATGGACCATTGCTAGAGTGAGTCCAGAGGAGAGCCACAAAAATCATCAGAGTGCTGAAGCACAGACTGAGAGATTTGGGGTTGTTTCACCTTGTCAAGAGAAAACCCTAGAGAGACCTTATTGTGGCCTTTCAATATATAAAAAGGGTTTAATGGAAAAAAAAGAGAGACTTTTTACCAAGGCCTGTAGCAACAGAAGAAGGGGCAATGATTTTAAGCTGGCAGATATTAGGTTTAGATTTAACAGAAGGAAGAGATATTTTACTAGGATAGGTTCCCCAGAGAAGCCGTGGGTGCTCCATTGTTGGAAGTGTTCAAGGTCAGGTTGGTTGGGACTTTGAGCAACCTCATCTACTAGATGTCCCTGCTTATGGCAGGGGAGTTTGCGTAGATGATCATTAACATTGGCTTCCAACTCAATCTACTCTACAACTCTATGTTTTTCTGCATTTGCAACTTCAACCACAAAATACTTCACTGTTCATTGAGTTATGTTGATTCCTTGCCTAAAACCATAGCAAAATGACATCGAGCAGGTTACTAAGACATCTATTTCTTGTTTGTGGGTTTCCTGCAGTGTTTAATGAACCACATTAAACCTTCCAGGAATTCAGCTTATTATACAGATGAGCATGAGTTGAAAAGGTAAACTCCACATCTAATTGGGGACCTGCACATCAGCACTGTTTATTTCAAACCCTCTAGCACAAAAGCATTCAGTCTGTGCATAGATTATTAGAATACTGTTTACTGATGCACCAGGTAGGTAAATCCAAAATGTTTCACATAGAAAACAGTCTGTAGCTTTTTCTCAGAGTATCAAGTATTGCTGATATATCACCTGTATGGAAACAGAATTCCTCAGAGTCCAGTTTAATGAGTTGCATATGCAATACCTTACTAAAATCAAACACGTTATTTTTGCACTCAGAATTAATCTAATGTCTTGCTTCTTTGACCTGTATTCCATGTGTGTTGTTTAGTGCATCCTGTAGCAGAGCCAAAGCCTGTGGTTAGTACTTAGTTAATATGCTTCTGCTACACTCTCATTTGCACTTCAGTTAAAATCTCCAGATGCTGGAGATAAGTAGATCCATGAAACCAATTGCAGTGCATATACAGTGGCATCCTTCTCTGTGTAGGGTAACATCCAGTTAAAAGCTCTTATCTCTCAGCACTCAAAAAGTAAGTTACAGTGTTTTAAAGTGGAGTTGTGGATCATGACAGATGGGAAGATGGAGAGAGAAGAGGAGGAAGGGAGAGAAGAAGTGAGGGGGGTAGGACTTCAGCCTGTCAAAAGTCTGTAGGCTTTCTTTTGGTTAACATGTTTTTCTAAGAAAAAAATTACATTGTAAACCTCTAAGTTCCAATTTTCCAGTAAGATCACAGCAAGACAGAACTAACCTTTGAGTTATTCAAGAGAACACTCATTTAGGGTTTGGTTTGTTTGTTTTTGTTTTTGTTTTCTTTTTTAATATTTATTAAAAAAAATATTATAAGGCTTCAATTAATTTTTCAATGGAAGAGGATTTAATAAGTCCAGGACATTTGGTGTGCCTAAGAGACTAACTCCTTCATGTATACAGTTTATTTCTGTTGTTATTATTGGAAAAGTATCCAGCAGCTTCAGAAATTGGCCAAGGCTTCATTGTTCTAGGTATTGCATAAGCACAGGCAAGAAGGCATCCCTCTCTAGAAGATTTTACAGAGTAAAATGTAAAAGATACAGGCAAAAGTACAGAGATACAGACTCTGTATCTGAGCCACACAAAAATATGACAATGATCACAACATAATAATTGTCCATCTCCTCTCTGAGCTTCATGACCAAATAATCATTAAAAAAAAATCTCATGTTATGCCCTTAGCTATTTCTCAGACTTCGAGTTTAATTTAAATTTAAGTCACTCCAGAAATATTTTAGAAGAACTTGAGAATTTAGATTAGGGTCGGTAGTATGTTTTTTATAAGAATTTCAAATTACTGTTCAGTTCACACTAGTTGGATTCTTTGTGGAGAAAATAAATCTAGAAGCTCTTCTCCAGGTTTGAACATGATGCACATCTACACCTAATGAGTTCATAAGAGAAAAGTTCTCATTGTTTAATTGGAGACTTCCACAAATGTTCCTCATATGGAGGAACATGCAGGCTTCGCAAGAATCACAGAGTCATTCAGGTTCAAGAGGAACTTTAAAGATCCCTAGTCCTATCTTCTGCTCAAAACAGAATAATTCAACACTGAATTCAGGCCATGTTTTTCAGTGTTTTATCCATGGCTCCATTTTCTTGACAATCTCCTTTGTATGTATTCAAAGGCTGCGACTAAGTCCCCCTGAAGCTGTTATTCCCCAGGCTGAAAAAGACCATCCCTGTCAGCCTCTGCTCACAGGGCAGCTGTTCCAGTCCTCAACCACCTTGGTGACCCTCTGATGAACTTGCTCTTCTGCTTTCCTACCCTAAATGTACCCTGCCTCACAAACTTCATTGTCAAATTGGGACCAAGAAGTCCATCTAATGCACCCAGAACAGGTCCTTTTCTATCCCACAGTTTCTTTTTCCTCTTTTCACTTTCCTTGTTCAGATATTTGGTATGTAATATTATTTCCAGCTCAGTCCTCAGAAGGAGACAGAGAAGACTCAAGTTGCTTTCCTAAGTGCAGTCATAGTGCCATTTTGAATGCGATAGGTTATCTTTTTCTTCATCTCCAACTGCTCTTCCAGAAGGGCACCAGTGACCTGTAGGTGCTTTGTCGTATCACTCAGACAACATGGATGTCACAGATTCCCTGAAGTGTCTCAGACAGAACTAGAGCCTTTATTTACACAACTAAATTGAGGCCCCAGAGATCCAATCAGTCTTTAAACTTTCTACTCTTTGTCCTATGAGACCACTGAATTGATGGACGTTGCTGAAATAAACTGAGCTAAATCTCCCTTGTGGTAGGATTAAGTAAAACCTTCTTCCTCCCAATAAGTTATGGCACTTTTTTCCTTATAGCTTACTAGGCCATCTCCGAGTATGAATGGCCCTTTCATATAGACCTTTTGCAGTTAGAAACTCCTCACTTTGACTCATTCAATAATTTTAAAAAATCAGTACTCTCCATTTCTTCATCACTAGCTTTTTCAAGGAACAGAAGGATGATTTTTCAAATCAAAGGACATTCTGGGGGTCTCTCTCTCTGGACATTAGGTTTTAGGTGTTCATAAGGCAAGAGTTAGCAGGAAAGGCTCTGGGCCTTGAAGTGCTGAGATGGAATGACAGTCCAAGTGCCTTTAAACTAAGATAGAAGAAATGGATCTGCCTGTCTGATGCAGAGAAGAAAAACAAACCAGAAAGCTGGCCTGATAATTTGTTGTGCAAAAGAGGGAAAGTAGTCTTCAGAGGCAAATCTTTGAGAAGGTATATAGACCTGACCAGATATCTGTCTAGCTCTGCAAACCACCACTCCACCAAGACTGACTGATTGCCCTCTGCAGATCACTGCAAGATACAGCAGATCATTTTGAATAAGTAACAGAGACAGAAAAGAACTAAGCAGCATTTTGACTGGGAGTTTCAAGGGCAGCTGAAGGAGTGGGATGTGTGATATGAAAGATTCTTTCCATATATATTAAAAGTGAAATGAGGTGTCAGAGAAATATCAGGACTTCTGGTAGCTTCTCCAAATCAAGCTATAGCTTTTATCTGCGCAAGTCTGATCCCTCTCTAACACTTTTAACAGCCTTTCTCCATTAGGATATTTCAGCACTCTCACTGTCAGACATTTCTTCCCGGAAAAGTTATTTTTGTATTCAGTCCGTGATGTCAGGTGACTGAGCAGAATGCTTAAGGGAATTGATTACAACTTGTTAACTCCATGGTTTGTTTTTTCTTCTGTCATTCATCTTGCAATAGATAGACAGACAGACACTCTATTTATTTTTTAAATCCATATATGTATTCTAGCAATGTATGATACACTCTCATTGTCTCTACAAGTTACACAAGTTACACATCAGATATCAAACGGACAGATGACTATATATTTAGTGTCCTCTCTTTTTCTTTGGTAGCCATTCGTAATTTGCAATACTTAAAATCTAAAAATATACTAAAATATGGAGAACAAAACATTTCTAGTTTTATTCAAATATCAACTTTAAAAATTCACTTTCTAGAGTAGATTTACATTTAAAAAAGTCATAGCCCCTTTGGGGCTTCAGTAATCCCCAAATAACACTAGCTAAACTCTAGTTCAAGGCTCCTTTTCAAGCTTATCCTCTTTCAGACCTCTTCTCTGATGAATGTTCTCAAACACTATTTTCTATCCCTAAGGCTGAATTATGCTTTGGGCTGGGTCCAGTGAGCCAAAGCTCCTCCAGAAGGTTATCAACAATTGATCTGTGACTTCTACTCCTTTGCCTGATAACACAAACCCACTAGTAATGACTGCAGCAAGATACAGCCAAGAAAACAAGCCTTCCAGCTGGTGGTGGGAAAAAAAGAGCCAACCCAGGGCTGCAGAAACCTTAATACCTAAATTTTGGTGTGAAAATGACAAGATAACCTACTTCACATTTCAATAAAAAAAGAACAGTGCTAAAGTCTCCTAGCACAGGTAGCCTATTGTAGAATAACAACATATATATATGTGTGTGTGTGTGTGTAGGTTGATGTGTATATATGTGTGTGTGTATACAAATATACATATGCATATGGTTTTTATAAAACAAGAATAAAGAAACACCCTCCTCACTTTCCTCTCTATAAGCCAATTTGGCTCAGAGGGGAAATCATTGCTGAGAAAGTGTCTTGAAATCAGACATTCAAACTATGTTTATTCTCTTGGGACAGGAATTGACACTTGCGTGGTTAGGATACTTTGGGAAAGCTCTAATCTGCACAGTAAGACAAGAGCTCTGGGTATCTGGGACTGCTCATTAAAACAAGATAGCTTTTTAAAAACCTGTTTTTCAAAATAAATTTCCCTTTAACTCCCTAATGCCAGCAGATTTCTCCCTTGTGATAAGTCCGCTAGCAGCTCAAAAAGAATAAATAAATAAGCATGAAAAAGCCTGTCTGCTAAGGAGAGCCCCAGAAGGAGGACTTGAGCTCGGTACACCACCTCCACTGCTTGATTTTTGTGGGGAGATACCTGCTCCTGCGTGATGTTAGTCTGAACGTCTGGCTTCTATATCTGAATTTTCAGAATTTTCATAATCAGCGCTTGAGTCCTGAAGGGGCTGTAAGGACTTAAAATCAAGGGTTCAGGAGAGCTGTAATTGTGCCATGTGTGGAGTAGCCTCCTGCTTCTCTTGCCTCATCAGTGCATGCTGGAGAATTAAGCTGTTGCTGCTGCTGCTCACTCCAGATTGACGGCATGGCCGTGTGACGCTTCTTCAGAGTCCACTTGTGTTAATCGAGATAAATACTCTTTTGCAAGATGCAGCTGGTGCACAAGGAGCCCTGGAAGAGACATTATCTGATTTAAGGAGGTTGATTTCTGATTATTTTGTTTCATGTTGCAAGGGACTGGGAGTGAAGCTCTTGGTTTTGTGTCAGCATCTGTAATTACGGCAGTGATCTGATGCTCTTTCTGTCAGCAAACCTGTTTTCTAACCTGTATGCTTGTGTGGCAGTGCTCACGACTGCAGCTTTGTGGGTTAAACTCATTCCATGCTCTGAACTTTTTCCACAGAGGATAATTTTTTGCCTAGGGAAAGCTTCATCAAATACAATTGCTCCTTTCTTTAGAAAACTATAACTTATCATGGAATCATGGAATTTCAGAGTTGGAAGGGACATTAGAGATCACCTAGTCCAACTCCCCTTCTAAAGCAAGATTGCCCAGAGCACATCACTCAGGACTGCATCCAGGAAGGTCTTGAAAACCTCCAGGAAAGGGGATTCCATGACCTGCCTGTGCAGCCTGTTCCAGTGCTCTGTCACCCTCACTGGAAAGAAGTTTTTCCTCATATTTGAAGGGAACCTCCTATGTTCCAGCTTGTACCCATTGCCTCTCATCCTGTCTCCGGAAACCACTGAAAAGAGTCCAGCTCCATCCTCCTTCAACCCACCCTTTAGGTACTTGTAAACATGGATAAGGTCTCCCCTCAGCCTTCTCTTCTCCAGGCTAAAGAGTCCCAGCTCTTTGAGCTTTTCCTCATGAGGGAGGTGCTCCAATCCCTTAATCATCTTCATTGCCCTGCGCTGGACTCTCTTCAGTAGTTCTCTTGAACTGGAGAGCCTAACATTGGATGCAGTATTCCAGTTGTGGCCTCATCAGTGCCGAGTAGAGGGGGAGAATGATCTCCCTCAACCTGCTGGCCACAATCTTCCCTATGCAGCCCAGGATTCCAATGGCCCTCTTGTCAACAAGGGCACATTTTATGCATGACCCAATCTTTGTTCAAGTTAAAAGATATATCAGCAAGAGTGTCCTGTTAGTACTGTGCTCTTACGTCTTGAAGTGGCAATGTTTCACCTCATGACAACTAAATAAAGCAGTTTAAGAGCTTCCTAGCCAATGCCTGCCCATCTCCTGCCTTCTGATGCCCAAATCTTTTCCAAAGCTTTCTGAACCAACATGAATATGGTTCATAGTCTTTTGGAAAGAGGAATCTCATTCATCAAACTATGCCTGGTTTTTTTCTTATAATCAGTACTAAACCTTTACATTGCATCTATCATAGTGCTTTCTTTTGTGAAGCACTTTTCAACTAAATGTGTTGAAAATCTAGGTCATCAAAATTACCACCATCTGAAATTCTTAGATAATTAGGAGAGAAAAATTGATCAGAATAGCAGGACAAGAAAGAAAAGGTCTTTTTGATTCTCTAATCTAATTGGGCAAAAACTCCACAAGAAGTAAGGGAAAAAGGAATTTATTCCCACATATGATGAAACATTTTCTGTTATTTCTTGAAATATGCTTAACTTCCAATTTTCTTTTTCCCTCCCTGACCAACAAAACCCCCCAACAAGCCAATAAACCCCCAATAAAAAAACATGAGTACTTCAACTAAGCAGCAGCTCAAAAAAAAGGTGACTGAAAAAATATTTTCCCCCAGTGCTAAAGCCTGTGTAAACAGTGGCTACATCAAAGGTTAAGTAACTGCCTTCCCATATGTGAAGTCAGCTGTGCAATGGTCCATCGGATGAGTAAAAGCCCACCTGATCCTTTTCATGATTGTAATTGAGAAGTTGTTTCCCCATTTGATTGCTTTATTTTAAATTGTGTAAAGTTGCCACTTATTCTTTACTAGTACATGAGCAAGGGAAATTCAACAGATGGTGTCACACCAAGCAGGACCATCTTAGCTGAAACTACTTTAGCAAAAATTGCTTTTGGCAGACAAAGATACATTTTGGGACACTGATGTTTTAGTTGTTATTGTCATTATCATTTTCTTGAGGTTTCTTTGTAGATTGAATTACTATCTTAGTATTCATGCAGCTTCCATAATAATCTACCAGCGCTGCTGCAGAGCAGTTTTTCTTGCTCAGAGCCTGTATATAGTCCATTCTAAAAAACAGAAAGAGAGATCGAAGTGATCAAATGAGTGCCTCATTTTAAGGGAGAAAATTTATTTCACTGCATTTCAGAATGTTTAATATTGTATGCTTCATCTTTGCATGTAAGAGTTAGTCAGATTATGCCTTGGCCATTCCTGTGTACTTGTACTGGGTCTGGCTGGGACAGCAGCTGGTATGGAGCTGTGTTTTACATTTGTGGCCCAAACAAGGCTGATAACACACTCATGTTTTACCTAATGCTAAACGCTCTTTGCCCAGCATTAAGGCCTTCTCTGCTCCTCACTTTGTGCCCCAGTGACTGTGCAAAGAAGTTGAGGGGAACACAACCAGGTAGGTGACTTGAAATACTTAAAGAGATATTCCATAACATATGACATCATGCACAGCAGTAAAAAGAGAAAGAAGGAGGTTTAGGGAGGCTAACTCTCTTTTGCTCAGGAACTGACTGGGATTTGGTCTACCCATGGGAGGCTGTGAATAAGGCAAGAATTAAAAAAAAAATAAAAATTAAGATCTTGCATATTAAATACAAGAAAAGTTTTTGAAATTATGATCCATTGGCGCTGTCAGTTGGAATAAAGATAAGATCTTCTCTTAACTACAAATGAGTTTGTTGTTCTCCAGACTCCATCAAAGGAGTAATAAATAGTAGTGATTCACTCTCTGAATTCTTGAAATTATAGCCAAAATGAGTATCATGAGAGTTAACAAAGCTGTTCTTATTCTTCTGTGTAACTTTGAGGGACACAATGGTTGTGAATGAACCACTCACCATACCCATCTGTCATATTCAGGAACAGCTGAAGCTCAGTAACAAGCAGGATTCAAATTCAAATGATATTGTTCAGTGTCCTTACTCTACTGACATTCATACAGACTGACAGAGTAAATGAGATCTGCTATCAACCCGTTCGTCAATTCTCTGCCTTGGATTCCTTTTTTTTCTGAAACTTCAGTTGTGCCAAACTCATAAATATAAATGTGTATGGTCAGAAATTCCTTCATTAGAGTAGTCTCTGATTTGGGGTGCATCTTGCTAGCCCACTCCCTAACAAGATCCAAGCTCCTTCATATATAGGAGACCAGGCTACAGCTATGCTTTGCGAGAGCACAGGTAATGTTCCTTGGCACTGAAACATAGTCATGGTTATTGGTAGAGCAGCCCTTCACATAGTTTGACTTGGTTCAGCTAGCAGCGTCCCAATCAATTTGCAGCCATCTCTCAGGACCTAGAGCTGTCCAGAGACTATTTCCAATAAACACTTTGGATGAAAGCACGTGATACTAGACAATAATAGCAGTTGGCATTGTTGCCAGAGAATAGTATCAGTCAAGATTTTAATTTATTAAAATCTTATAAAGTCATGCTACTGCTTTCCGAGGATGTGGAGACAAGCTGTGAATGAAGCAAAGTGCTGCATGGCACCTACATAGTCTGAGTAAAAGGCTTTCTTGGCACTTTCTGTAGTGACATTGAGACTTCAGCTTCTCTTAAGTCATTTTAATTTAGATAAGTGAAATCATTATATTACCTTATATCTTCTGTGGATTTGTTTGGGGGGGTGGGTGTGTGTGTGTTTATTTGCTTGTTTATTTCACTTTGGTTTTGTATAAACAGCCAAGGAAAACAGTTTCTGACATATCTCTCATTATTCTACTGAACTTGACCCTGATTTCACTAGGAGCATAGTTAGACCATAGTGCTAAACCCTCACAAACTTTTCATTTTTGATGCCTTCTTGGCATCTTATTTGAAACAATCTCTGCCATTCTCTGATTAGTTTCCTCTGTTGTTTTTCCAGTCAAAGAAGGTAACTTTGAATCAAATGAGCCTTGTAAAGGAAGAGACAAACAAGTTAACACGTTTTCTGTCAATACAAATGAACATTAACTACAGTTGCCACTATCTGTTTTAGTTTTTATATCTAAATGACATATATACATATACAGCATATTGTCTTTTTTCATTTTTACCATATATTCTGTTTCACGAAGTTTAATGGAAACTGAAGATATTTCAGCAGAGAACCCAAACCATAATGCTATGTTTAATCACCTTGCATGTATATATTTCTATTCTGTTAAATAAGTGATAGTATTTTTCTCTAGGCTAGTGAATAAATTGGGTATTTATTTTAGTTGAATTTATGTTAGCATAGGAGGAGAAGTAACCACATATTTGAGCAAGGTTATGACAGTGGTTACTGTGAAAGCAGGTTTCTTTATCTAAAGCGATCTAAATTGGAGCAAGTCTGTAAGTCAAATAACAAAGAATCCTGACATAGCTGTGATATACTTAATTTCTTTTCTCATTAAAGAACGATACAGTGTCCTTAAAAGACAGTCTTTTTCTGAGTATCTCAGGGGATCAGATTAATATGGAACTGGTAGTAAAGTGCTTAAATGGACTCAATCAATACCAAGTGAAATCTGTCCTAGGATTATTAGAAAGATAGAAGGAGAAATTACAAAACTCTATTAGTGTAGAGATCTGTCTTATACATGGAAAATAAGGGAGGAGATAAAGTGAGCTTTTCTTTCTGCTTGTCAATTCTTCACCAGCTTCCCGAAAGACCTTGGAATGACGAATTTTATTATTTTTTTCCATTTACCCTTTTAAAATAATCCCTGGAAAGTAAGTTTCTGTTATTCTCCTAACTAAAATATAAGCAAGCGATATAACCGCTCTGTACAGTAGGTTCTCTGCTCCTTAAACCGCACTCATGAAATTTTCCCGTCACTCCAGAAGAGTGCCACAACGACATAAGTAAGATGTAGATGGTATATCAGCCTCACACCAGCTGACTGACCACAAATAAATTTTGCCTTGATGTTTGTAAAGCAGCAAGAGTCTGGATGGAGGGCAGTACCCCAGGTACACCTATGTTTAACACTTCAATTAGAAGAGAGGATTTTGGCTTCAAAGAAGGAAGAAGTCTGCTATTGTAAGGTCACACCTTCTTATATTTACTTTGCAGAGGAGACCTCTACATTGTTAGAGCAACATTATCAACCATTTTATTCATAGTTATATTAGAAGAAACATTAATATTCACAATTTTTTGGCCACAACTGCAGGAGGGAACCACTAGTTTCCAGAACATTTTTTTTCCAGCCACAGTCTTGCCACTGTGTAGTGAACTTCAGGCCATTTTCCTTCCATCCCAGATTCCTTTTGCGTCTCTTTTTGGCCTTGGTTGTAGCATAAACCACAGACAATGCCACTGTACTGTAAAATCATAACCAAATAAAAAAAAAAAAA
>VXBJ01005521.1:21342-79172 GCA_013400055.1 Nycticryphes semicollaris | reverse complement strand
AAAAAAAAAAAAAAAAAAAAAGGCTTGAATGTAATTCCAGAAAGCAAGACCGTGATGAGAAAGTTCTCATCAACCATCTACTTGTGAGCTGAGAGGTAGGCCATAGCTTTGCTACAAAATGCCATCCTTCCCTGTTTCACAGATCTATAAACCCTCTCACTAAACAAATTCCATTTGTTCTCCTCAGTGACCTTTAATTACCCAGCGTTTTCCCATTAACTTAATTATTTAAGTGCTTTTCACTCCCATGTTACTGCATGTACAGATGCTATGTGTATAATACATTAAAACCTGCATAACTGACTTACATTTAAGTGTCACCAGTTGTGTAATGTTCTGTGTTTGTTTTGTATTCATGACACCGTGAAGAAATGAAATGCTTTGTGTTAGTAAACAGAGCTCCATTTATTGCCGCTCAGACTCGGAACAATTTGGAAAAAAACCCCAAACACTACTGCTATTAAAAAACATGGACTTGAGGAAAAAGAGGCAGTGATAACCACTCAGTCATCTGCATCAATGGCATCTTAAATGGTAAAAGATTTTCTGCTAAAACCATGGCAAAACACCAAGGACATGTTTTGAGTCTGACATTTTCCTCTATTTGAGAGTGTAACGGCTTACTTAGCCAGGAGACCACATCTCTGAGGAAGCCCAACAGAAATTAAACATTAGTGGCTGCATATTCCTTAATTACTTGAGGTCCTGAGTGGTCTGCTGAAAATCAAACCAACCAGAAATACTGAACAGGCAAAAACCCCAAACCAGCAGCATCTGAATCACTTTCTTGAAATTGGTCATTACTTCCCATTTACCTTACCCAAGTGTTGGGATTAGGTGTAAAGTCTCCAAATAAAGCCAGAATCAATTGCAAGGCCTTCTGGTGTCTGAGATACCAGGTATCAACCCCTGTTTGCAAACACCTGTATAATATTTCTCAATGAAATCAATGTAGTGAGTTTTTCTCCCGAAGTTAACAGTATTTTTGCCAAAATGAGTCAGGGGAAGTTTCCTTCTGAGACAGGTCATCTCATTGCATTTCCCCTGGGTAAATTTGCCTTAAAGGTGCATTGATCTGTAAAGGCTGGATAATTCAGGTACAACAATCACCTTCCTCTCCCACAGTGCAATCAGTCACCAGATGCCTTTCACAGTGAAATGGTTGTAGTCATACACTGTCAAGCCCAGCCCTGCAGGAACTGAAGAAAACCAGTGGTACCCTCAGAAGTAAAAGGAACATTGATCAAAATACTGTGTTTAGTACATTGTTTTTGTTTCCACTCTATATCTGCGAATTGAATGCAGTTGCCTGGCATCTCCCCATAACACTTATTGGTGAGCTGGTTCAACAGAGTTAGCAAAGCTCAGGGTGTGGATCTTCTAAAGTAGAAGCCTGTGTTTGGTCAGAAAACTGTAGATAAAAGCTATGGTCTACAGTTCTTCATGAAGCATACTGCCAGTCTTGGTGAACAACAAAACTGCAGACATACAAACAGTAGGTATTACATGTTCCACTCTGTTGCCTGAAAAAAAAGGCATTTAGTGACATGTGAGATGCTGTAGTTGTCTTCTGCAATATCCTAGCTTTCCTATAGGTCTTGTGCAATATCTGCAGGCTCCATGCAGGTAGCTCTGATACCTTAAAGGGTCAAAACTGGTACAAGAAAAATATGCTTAGGAAATGGCATCTCTAATGGAGTCTCACTTGTGAAAATTGGAGTTTGAATTTGAATAAACCTTAATGAACAGCTTTGTCTGAAAAAATAAAAAAAAAATAGTAAAAAAATCCCATACTTTGTTGCATTTAACACAATTTAAAAAAAATAGAAAAATAATGAGTCTTAAGAATTTAAAAATGGAAATTAAAGTTGAATATCAAATTAAACATTTATAAAGTTAGCTTTCATATATTTCTCTTCTTAACTTCTTCAGGAATAAATACAATGGAAGGAGTGTGAGGGTTTCCGTTTCATTTGTGGGTATGCCTGGTGAGCAATTACACTTTTGACTGTTGTTACGAGTCAGAATTGCTCATCTCACTTAAATTCAGCCACCTGGGGCTGTATGTATCTTGGTATATAAACCAGGACCAGGGTGTAGGCTCAGGCTCTGGACTGTGTTTTCCCTGCAATGATCATCATGTGCCAGTTAACTCTTTCTTGAACAATGCCCAGTTGGTTCAGAGGGTCACATGCATCAGAGACAAATCCCAACAGGCAATTTGGAAAAGAATGCACCAGGTTTGGCTCTTGACACCCTACACAACCATCTAACACTGTTTCATCGGGACATACACTCTCAAAAATTGCCATCTGCCATGTCCAAGGGCCTGTAACACATATTGTCAGCTTTGTGGTGTGAAAACACCACCGTGAGAAGTTGCTATACAGCCGTCATGCTATTTGTGAAGTTTTGAACTGGAAAAAAAAAGAAAACCACACACAGAAACTTATGTTTCTTTATGAATCTAAAGAGGCAATTGGGGAGTCCAGAAGAGACACAGTGCCAAATTCTAGACAGTATAGTGATGGCTTCTCAGTGTAAATTTCCTCAGAGCCAGAGAACAATCCCTATTTAGCAACATATACAGAACAAGTCACTTCAGTAATCCTCTAATGAATGAAAAAAGAGGAATTTCTAAGTGATCTTATGTATTTCAGCCATATCAAAAGTACATTTCAAGATTGGATCTATCATTCTTTAGAACTGTCTCTTCAATTGGCTTTAGCTCTCTCCAAATAGACGTTGAATTTTTGGATGGATAAAGTTAACAGAGATAAATCCTCTAGGCATGAGCAATCTCACAAAGTTATTGGATGGTTTCTAGCTTTCATTCTTATAATGAAAGCTTCCCCCCCGCATCTGTAAGCTCCTATTTTTCTCTGCATGAGTTACCTTTCATTTAGCATCATTACATCAGATTATCCTCTAAGCAGAAAGCCAGCAGAAGTCATGTTTGTCATATAAACTGCAAGCATACACCATTCCCCTGTTAAGTGGAATGAGATGTTAACATACCTGTTCTCTGTGTGCTAAACCACCCTCCAGGCAGATTTTTCCATCAATTACCTGCATTTAGGAAAGTTTGACATTTTAAAGAATTAGCAATGCAAAATTAAGCATGCAAATCAGCAGTTTGCACAGGATTTGTAGTAAATTAAATGGAGCTTGTTTCTCCAGATGAAATTCACTCACTGATGAACACAAAACTTCTTCAAAGATTTGAAGGGCAACGCAACTGCTTCATAAGCCTGGTTTGTACGTGGCTTGCTTTCATTCCTGACTATGCCCCTTCTGCCCCATAAAACAGAATTTGCTATGTTTGGTTTCAGTATTTCTTAGCATTTTTCCTAATCACTTGTTATGGCTGTTTTTGAAGACCCTGGAGTAAAAGGAACCCTTGCTATATGATCTTATTGAAAGGGATTAGGAATCACAGAATCGTAGAATAGTTTGGTTTGGAAGGGACCTTTGAAGACCATCTAGTCTGACCCTCTCTGCAATGAGCAGGGATATCTTCAACTAGATCAGGTTGCTTAGAGCCCCATTCAACCTGACCAAGAATGTTTCCAGGGATGGGTTATCTGTCTCCTCTCTGGGCAACCTGGGCCAGTGTTTTACCATCCTTACTATAAAAAATTTCTTCCTTGTGTCTATTAAGAATCTCCCTCTTCTAGTTCAGAACCATTATCCCTTGTCCTTTCACAACAGGCCCTGATAAAATTTTTTTCCCCATCTTTCTTATAAGATCTCTTTAAGTACTGAAAGGCCGCAATAAGGTCTCCCCATAGGCTTTTCTTCTTCAGGCTGAACAACCCCATTTTTTACCGGGGGAGTAGGAAAGGTTTCAGCTCACTCTTCTTATGACATCAAAGATTGACTAAACCTCTGGCATCTCCATGGGACTGATAACAGATTACTGCAAGTGAATATATTTCTAGAGGATGGAAAAAAAATATTTTATGTCCCATGTACTTTCTCTGATCTAGGAGTACCCCAGCAGTACTTGCTACACAACTCAATGTTGCACAGAGATACTCAACTATTCCTATAGCATAGCCACATTACCAGGGAGTTATATCGTGGTTTCTCATCCATAGCTATTTTCTTTCCAGCTATTTGTGACTTTGGTATCCATTGCTACTAAATAATGCATTATATTATGTAGATATGTTCTGCTTGGTTACCCTTTTCACACTTAAATAGTTACCCAGGGCCTCTACCAAGGATTGCTGACATGAGATAGTAAGACTTTATATTACATTGGGGCTCATTGTTTTATACATAGGGTCACTCAGTCATCACTGAGAGTCAATGCTCTGAGACCTGACTCACAAATCTGTTTGGAAAGGGTCATTGCTTGTTTTATTTGGCCTGGTGTACTGGGCTTATGTGGCAACATTGTGGTAGTGGGGGGACTGCAGGGGTGGCTCCTGTGAGAAGAGACGAGGAGGTACCCTCATGTCAGACAGAGCCAGGTCCAGCTGGCTTCAAGACGGACCTGTCACTGACCAAAGCTGAACCCACCAACAATGCTGGCGGTGCCTCTGTAGTAACATATTTAATAAAGAGTAAAATACACTGTGTAGTGGTGGAGTGAGACACTGGCTCAGTGGGCACGTGTTGGCCAGCCAGGGTTAACTTAGCAAGCACGGTCACCATCAAGTCAAGTGTTTCCACACCAGTGGAGGGAACATGAACATATCCCTGACTTCACAAGCCTCTTTGACAAGATCTATCCAGTTCATAACTTTAGTTGTTTTTCACAGTGGAGCTTGTGATATTCTTTATCTAAAAATATTTAGAAGCAGTGATCAGCAAAATGGCTTTATAGTCTTACTCATCTTGTAAAAAGTTTACACAAGTTAGTTCTTCAAACTAACTACAGTGATGGTTGCTGGATTCTTCTCCATCTCTGAAATCATTACGAGCAATGTTAGTTAAATTGTGAATTCCTAATTGCTACTATCTAGGTAAAGATTCCAATTCTGAGAGGTGGAGTGTTTCAGGTATGAAAGGGTTCAAGTTTTGATTTCTTATTTTGTTGTGGAACAGAAAAAACAAAACAAAACAAAACAATAAATTGTGTTCCATTATTTACATAGGTTATACAAATACAGCTTCCATCCCACAAATGCCACAAATCTAATCATTGTGAATTCTTTCATTAAATCATTTACGCATGTAACAGAGTGAAGAATAGTAATATTTAAAACTACCATACGTATACATGGGCAGATGCACGTGTGCATCTCTCTGTGTGTGCTTAGAGAGAGGTAGGGGTGTAGACCAATCACTTTTCCATAACAGTTTTGATTCTCTGCCATAATACGCTGACATATTTGAAACATTTCTGGGGAAAATCAATGCCCAATGAGTGAGATCATAACGTTGTTGCTTAATGACGCTGCTGAGTGGAAGAGTTAAAATTCATATTTTAATATATCACCTTAATCAACTACTCAGAGTGTGTAGAAAAGACTCTAAAATATTTTAAATTAAATTGTTTCAATATAATTTAATATAAATATTCTGATATATGTATAAAATTAGTTATAAAAAGGTTATACCTGTCATATATGTGAAATTTGTACTTGTTTTCCCTTCAAATATAAGTAGCTTGTTTTTCTGCTAAATGACTTCTAAGTTTGAGCTAAGCTATGCTGCTATGTCCTTAGTTCATGCAGTAGTTACCCTGGGGAAAAAATGACAATTTAATACAAAAACACAGTTGGGGCTATGTGGGTGGCAATGACAATGGCAGAACCGTGTCTCAAAACAGGAGTCAGACTTTGAATACCAGATTACTGATCAGTCTCTAAAAATATCCCTAAAACATTCGGCTGAATATATGAATGTATTTGTGATTACTTTATAATAAACTTGCTGCATATTTTTTTATTGCTAGGTCATTTTAATGCTTTTGCAGCTCTATGTGACTCTATGTAGAGACAAGGTGGAATGTGCTTGCTTTCGAGTATTGGATTCTCTCCTGAACTTAATATCCAAACTTATATATGATTGTAAAATTTCTCTCATGAAAACTGGTACTGAGAAACAGGCTTTGGTTTCATAGAAATTACATTTTGAAATATCACAACAGTGAAATATTGAAGTAGTGATTTATTGGACATGTTCATTTTTCTCATTTACCTATTTTATTTAAAAATATTTTAATGGTACAATTAGTTGTGACTGCTGTATCCTATATACTGGAGTCCAATGTACTGTATGTTTTACCTTTGTTTGTTTATTTGTTCCTTTTTCTATAAAAAAGAGAGAGAGATAGAAGAAGGATAAAGTGAAGTTATGGGTGTGAGAGACTGACATGTTTTTCCTGTGCTGGAAACAGGATCATGAGGGTGAAAAAACATTGAAGCAAATTTAAAAGAAGAACCAACAGAAAATATTACATGACAAATCATGCATACCCACCCTTGCCATAGACCCTTTTGGGGTGAGGGTGGTGTGAGGTATGTGTGAGGTGCTAATGATGGTTCAGAAGCCCAGAAAACGACAACTATATCATAAGACAAAAGCAAAACTATGTGGAGGTGTATAAGCAGACATGGTATCTTAACAACCCATGAAGTAAATTTTCTTTCGCACATGGCAATGAGAATTTTCTGCCTAGATTGAGATGTCACAATTGAAGAAAAATGTTAGATAGCTGGAAAAATCAGGAATAAGGAAAAAAAAAATAGATCAGAAATTCATAATCTGTTGTAAGGAAATAATTAAGTAGGTCAAAGTAAATGGGAGAAATCTTCAGTGAATAAAAGCATCACTGAGAAACAGAGAGGGAATCGATCAGTTCCTGTATCTACCAGGGAGGAGAGGAAACAATGGCTAAAAATACTGGAGAAGACATTAATGTTGGACATTAAACAAGATATTCTATCAGTGAGAACACAGAAGAGTATTGTCTATAAAGGTTACAGGCTTTTTCTTTGGTTGGAAGTTTAATTAAAAGTTGAACAAATTTGTATACAGAATACTACAGGGACAGTAGTTCTCTCCTCAGTTAGGCAGATGGACAAAAAATCTACTTATTTTCTATGATTTCCTAATGAGTTTAAGTACCACTTTGAAGAGTCAGCTGCTTGCTATGCATGATCTAGATGTGATAAAATGCTTAATATTACTTCATTACAATAATATGCTGAACCTGACAAAATAGTTTTCACCAAGTTCAGCAATTTTCAGCAGCGCCAGATACTGGAATAAAAATCTTTAGATACATCTGTTCAATGACCTCTTAATCACTTGTAAAAAGTCTAAGGTAGTTAAGAGTTTGCTCTACATGTTTGTTCAAGACACAGAAATTCAAATTATCCTTGTAATAGTGACCAACAGAAAAAAAAAAAAATCCAAGAAATTATACTAACTATTTTCCTAGAAAATTTATATACTTACCTTTTATTTTACAGGTGTTTATGGCTTCACTGGGACATGTTTTGCTTCCCCGATAAATTGCATTGAAGGAATAGTCAGATAGAGATACAGATAAGTACTGAATTGCTGGAACTTATATTCAAAGGAAGAAGAGTACTTAAATAACCTCCATAAATAAAGTATTTTAATAACAATACTAAAATATAAACATTCCATTTAACATCAAGATCAAAAATGTCCAGTAATGATTTTGCATTTGTCAGTTATAAATCAAAACACATGTAAAGGAAATAGCTTTTATGAGTTCTAGATATCTTTTATACATAAAAAATTAAAATGTTTTAGAATATTAACAGAACAGAGACCTAGAGGAAATCTCTTAGATCAACGAAACCAACCTCAGTGCTATCAGTAGAAAACCATAATATCTTTTCCTTTCACTACATTGTCAATGTCCATTTTAAGATTCAATAGAGCTTTTTATTCTCACCTGTTCTGCTGGAAAGCTCTTTAGGACCACAGCTGTGGTAGTTAGAAATTTTCTAAATTCCATCCCCAATTAATCATGACCAATAATAAAGAATCATCTCACATTTTATTGGTGAGATAATAAATGTCATTTCTCTGTAACAGGATGAAAGTCTGCAGAACAGATTGTGAATCCCTTAAGAAAAGGATGAAAAAAAAAAAATGAAAAAAAAAGCTCAAACCAGATACAAATGAAATTTACCATCATCACATGAAAAAAATAATTGGTTTTTTTAACAATATTATCCATATTTTTTCTCAAAGCCTGGCTTTAAACAGCTTAGCTTTTACACTATTAAATGTTTAACCTGTGTAGAAAGGATGATGTTTTTATATATATGTTGAAATGTGTTCTTTGCAAGAAGAAATTAAAATGTCTGTAACCTGATCCCAATGAGTAACTTACCTGGTTATTTACTGCAAATATTTGGATCAGGTCTTGTCTGTTCTAATAAATGACACATTGTATTGCTCACAAGATGCCTAGAGCTATGAAACTAAAAATGCATGTAAGAAAACTATAATCAGAATGAAAACGTGTCTACAGCAAGAGGCAGTCAGTTTTAAACCTCCATCTCCAAAAGGGTTGCGTTGCACTGGTTTATACCAGTTAAAACTTTGGCTTATTGCTTTTCTGTACATCTTTTTCTCTTTCTGCATAATGTATTCATCATCCCAATCTTCAGGCAGCATATGGAAAATGAAGAGTGACAGTTCTATGTATCCCCGGATGCCTCTTGCTGTCCATCTCATAATGAACTATCTTTTCCAAAGGAATTAATATTACTGAGTATTTTCCATAAGTAAATTTGCAGAACCATCCACACTTTCATTATCTGGACGCTTTTTGAACCTCATGTGATAGTATTTGTCATGGTTGTAGAATTTAATCTCAGAGCTGTTTACTCATGTGGTGAAAACACGGTGCCAAGACACAGGAGATGTGGGTTTACACCTTACCATGTATCAGTTTTTATAGCTTTGAGTGGCATGAAGGACATAATTACTTTGAAATGGGTGAATATTGCCATATTTATTAAGTGTCTTTTCCCACTTGTTTCTCTAGGGAAAAAAAAAAAAAAAGACAACATGAATTACAGTAATGGAAAAGCAAAATATTTAGGTCTTAAATTAGATGGGAGAGATTTGAGTTTTTAGTTTTACATTCTTCATTGATGCTGCAGAAGGCAACAGTGTTTTAACAGGTGCTTTCCATATTAATTCCTACTTCTGTTGAAAGCAGCAGCTGCCAGAGTAAACCTTATTCAGGTGGCTAAATTTGTAAAACAGTCAGGTAATGAAATACAACTTCTCTTCATGGTGACTTTAAAAGTTTGTGACCTTGAATCATTCCCAGCATATTTGGTCTCAGTGCCAAATTCTTATATCCTTTCATGTGCTGTTCAGTTTCTGACTTCTTGTACCACTTTACTGATTTCAGGGAGATTCCTAGCAGCAATTATGATATCTTAGTTCAAACAATACAAAAAATTAAGTGTGCTTTTTGATGTTGTTGGTTGGTTTGTTTGTTTTGCTTCCCATCAGGGTATAATATATGATAACTTTTATGATAGGAGGTTTTTTTAAGACAACTTTGTTATGCAAGTAATTGAGTATAGTCACTTTTCCTGGTTTCAGGGTTTGGATATTTTGTTGGTTTGATTGCTTGGGTGTTTCTTTGTTTGTTTTTCTTATTCTCCAATTGTCTCTTTTTAAGTATTCAGTAAAATACTTAAGATCTAGATATTTCCCCACAAAATTAGTAACAAATTCTGTACAAATCCTGTAGCAGCAGTAGGAACTATCTCCACTTCAGAAACCTCAAAGAAAGGCTCACTCCCAAATGCACATTAAAACCATCACCAAGGAGATGCTGATGCAGGCTTTTAAGAGTGGGCTCTGATTTAAAGCTGTGTCATTAGTGCTGAATGGCTGTCTGAGTAACAGCAGCAGCAGCTTGAATGAGAGACTGAGGGTAGCCAAACTGGATATAGTACAGTACATATTATTCAAACAGATGAAGGTGTGAGGCTAACATCTGCCTCAGTCTTCTCACATGTGCCAAAACATTCATGCACTCACCCTCTGCTATTCCAGGAATCATTCAAGCACTTATTATAAGTAGTTTCAATAAGCTGGAACTTCCTTGCTCAGGTACTCGTGCAGCACTCTGCTGCTGGCCTTGTAGTGGAGGAAAAAAATCCCAGCCTTGCGAGGAAGTCTGGTTTTCCCAAAATTTTTTGAGTCAGAAAAGAAGAATATCATGCAGGATAAGGAAAGGCAGGATAGCTTCTACTGAGTTTTGTTATCATGGAATGTTTTATAAGCTTGGATTTTTAGATGCTATTTACTTGGTGGGCTTTTCTTTCCCTCCTATTTTCACTTTTTTAACGGAGCATGAGAAATGGAAAGAATCTTTTCCTGCTTTTCTGCTTGAGGAGAACTAAAGAGCTGTGTTTAGTCAGGAGTGTATGATAAAATAAAACTAGATCACCTCTCCTACTTGTGCTTTTACGGACTCCAGACTTTCTCTACTAGGGATGTAAGAAGGCTGTTTCTCCCTATTGAGTTCTGGCAGTAATAATGCCTTCTGGCAAGTGCTCCTATGTGTGCTTCATGGAGATGAGAGGATGCTTGGTTTTCTCCACAGGTCTTTCTTCTTTCCCTGGTAGATACAGGAACATAACTGATAATCCAATATCCACATACTGGATTTTCCAGGACTGTGTGCTTGAGACAAGGTTTGTTGTATGCCACTTTTTTACTCATAAAGCTACCTTAGGAAAAAAAAAAGAACCATGAGGAAGGTTCAGTAGATGGAAGTAGAGCAAATGGGTTAAATGCTTTAGTCATGTTGATGCAGTGACATGGGGACAAAAGGTGTTGTCCAGGCTGAGGTTTGGGTTCTGACTCTTGGTACAGTATGTCAACCACCAGTATATGTTGTTTTTCTTCTTTTTTGAAGGAAACCTACTTCACCTGGTCAGGACTGAATCCAGAATGAACAGTTTCTAACTTTTTTTCTGTATTCCTCTTCCCCATTTGTTGTACATCATGATGCAAAAAAGGAGGAACAGAAAGTAAAAGGATGTCTGTGCACACCACTGGTGGGCACCAGTCCCCTGTAGGAGACATGTATTTGGGTTTCCTTCCTGATGAAAACCAAGGCGCACAGGATATGTGTGGATGTTGTCTTTAGAAGGAAAAAGGTGGCTGGAGTATGCACTCTAATCTGGAATTAGGGTGCTCACCTGACCGTGGGGACTAGATATTGTCTAAGGATGACAATTAATAATTACCACGAGTAAAAATATCAGTGTCATAAAACGACTGTGTAAAACATTTGTGCCAGGATGGTGGTGTGGGAAGCTCTGCAGCCTCTTCCCACACCAATCAAAAAACATACAAAAAGCTTTCCTTGCATCTGTTCTGCCACCTTAAGCACAATTTTTATTCAGGTGATAGAAATGAGGAATTGCTGGGAACCATAGTTTAGGACGGGTGAGTGAAGTGCAACCAATTCACCAGTCAGGAGCAGGAGCCTGTCTCAGTGACACTGAACAGAACTCCATTGTTTGACCAAAGCCCGGCTACTCGCTGGCCCCTAATCTCATACATGTCTATATATTAGGTCAAGAATGAACTGCTGTGACACTCCATTTTCATCTTTGTATAACACAGATGACACAAAATAGTGATTTCTCCACTCAGAAAGTGACTTGCTTCTAGCCCATGTAATTTCAGCTTCCAGCTCATCCACCCAGTCATTTATTTCACTTTGTAAATGTTCACTTTGTTGCAGCCTGTTCATGGGTGAAGCATAAAGATCAGGCTTTGGAAGTATTTGGCTGTAACTCAAGTTTCCTAAACATCAATGAAATTTCACTGTAATTTTTAAGCCTTTTGTGATTGGTCTTTTATATATATATATATATATATATATGTATATGTAGATATTAAATCAATTCCAGAACTATCTCACTACTATTTCTCTACTCCTACTTGATTTTTTTTCAGTTAATGTATTCCAGGTTCAAGTCAGTCCCCTTTGATACAGCAATTTGAAATTTTTATTCAGCCAGTTACTTCCATAATTTATAAGCTATTTCTAATACTACATTCCTAAATCTTGTTCATCAGCTTGCAAATTTGCCAGTATTCTGCAACATCATGTATGGCTTCACTCTTATTCAAGTGATCCATCTTGGTCTTACACATTTGTCAAACATTGCGTCAGTGACAATTTTTACCAGAAATAATAGGATGTCAGCATTGGGTCCACACAGAATTTCACCATTATAATTGCTCCCTGAAACTGTGATAACTTTCAAAAAAGTCTGCTTCTCCTATCACATTTCATTGCAGGCCATAACTGCAAAACCCAGTTTATGTGACATCAACAGGTTCTTCAAAATATTTTGGTGAAGGAATGTGCAACACCAGAGACAGCCAGAGAGAAGATGCCAGCTGGGTTTGATTGAATGCAATGGTTTTACTGCTGTCAACCCTAGTAGCAATTACTTGGCAGCACATGGGAGACAGCTGTAAGTACTCTCTGGAAAGCCTTTCTTGTATTGTCTTTCAACTGTATTGAGTTGAATCAAAAAGTAGACTTTTCCAAAGTGCATTCATTTACAAGAGTGTGTGCAGAGTCCTGAGTTTCTTTCAGTTTTAGTTCCGTTTTTATCCTCCATGAGGGGCAGTGTGGGCAGGAGAAATGAAAGAAATATAATTCTTCCTCAGGAAATTTGAAACCTGGGTGTTTCTTTAAAATGAGTGCTGCCTTTTCACTTAGTTTGGCTTCTTAGAAGTCAGTTTGTGTGAAGTGGGAAAATGAATGACCAGACTCTCCATCCTGATATCTGTTTTATCGGCAGAACTCATTCTCCATACACTGGGTTTATCACAGGTGATGAGGGCAAATTCTGCGAGAATTTCTTGTTCATACAATGATGGCAAATCACTGAAAAGTGAAATCCCCTCTCCCTTTTCCCAGCTGTCTGCCATTCCTCAGCTAAGCCATCTCAGTATTTTCTGACATTTGCTGCTTTCTTCTTTAATGTGATTAAACTTGTGATACATTGTCAGAGGGTTTAGCCAATGGCAGGATTACAAAATGCCAGACACATCACTGCTAGTTCCACTCAAGCTCTCCTTAAATAGCTTCCTTTTTGATACAAATTACTCATGATCTGTGGGTCGCAAACTGGATCCCATTGATTCCAGCAACTTCTGTGAAAGCCGAGAGGTTAATAATTCACACAGGATTTGACAAAAATAATCTAGCCAACAGTCAAGCAAGCTTTTCATCCAAAGTTTGTAGTGGTGAAAATAAGGAGCACAGGTTCCCAAGCTTAACCTTTGGAACACACTCACAAAATCCACTGATCATTTTAATGCAATATACACATGAAGTCAATAAACATTTCCTGGGAAAATTATCCCTGCCTTCTCCAACTACAGTTTAAAGCGTATGCATATATATATATGCACACATATGTAATCATATATTTATATACATATATATATATGCACACGCATACAAACACTGTCCATTGGGATGGAATGGCTGGTTACATAGGACTGGAAGGTGCCATTATCTTCATCACTGAAAAAAAGAAGGGACCCTTACTTATTTCCCAGATTCCTAGTATTAAACAGAAATGTTTAGTTGGCTTGGTCAGAGCTAATGATTATTTGCTCCCTTTCTCTTTCTTAAACTGAGGTGGGAAGCTGAGTGAAGTCCTACCTGGTCATCTCCTTTAGGCCTATCAGGAGGCATCATGCCCGCTATGTTAGCTTATCCATGTCACCAGTTAATTTTAAAGAAGGATCTCACAGGGACAATGTATATTCATTGGGAACTCAATCACATTGAGCCCTGAAATAGATAGAAATGGGCACATGTACGTTATTCTGATAGGAGTCAACCTGAGTGCCAACCTAACTACATGTAAAGAAGAGGAAATGCAACCTTCTCTGCTAATGTTTTATTTCTGTGGTCCTGCTCTATTTGCCAGCGATTCCCACCAGTTCTTGTAAAATGGATCAAAATGAACCTTTCTCTCTCTCACCCTGGGGTCTCTGGTGGGACAGACAGAGCAGTGTATCAAAATGTTCTTATATAATGGGTAGCGATTGGTATGAAATTACTTCATCCCACACGCTGTTTGGCTATTACACGTGATTAGTCAAGAGCATATGACTGCTAGAAGACATGAAGCTCCTGCCAAAATGTTCCTTAATTTAGCTAGAATATAAACAAACACAAAACAAGCACAAAGACCCACAGTGCTTATTTGCATAATGAAGGGCTGCTTTTGGTGGAGATCAAATATGCATCTATTAAAAAAAAAAAAAACAACAACAAACTATTGTGTTTCTTATAGCTAATCACACTCTAGTCTTAGATAATTGAAAAGTAATTCAAGGTTAAGTACTGCATGGCATTTATTTTATATTCATTGCCTTCTTTATGTATGTATTCTATCACCAATATGGAGCATACTGTGTCAATACAAATCATCCAGCCAGCTTGGAAAATATTTATTGCGTAGGAATATTACTTTTTACTTTAATTTATTTGTATATACATATGCATGTATGTACAAGTGGTTTTAAAGGAGTGAAATGATGAAAAAAAATCCAAAATAAAAGCAGAGCTTCAATGAGGTTGTACAGTCACTTATAGTCCTGAATTTTTCTTAAGTGCCAGCTATAGAAAAGGTAACAGGTGAAAATGAGACTGTGAGAATAGGATGTGCTGGAAGACAGTGACACGAAAAGTGGGGATGCAAATACAGCAACTGGAGGGATCTTCTTTCTTAAGGAGAACTGGACCATCACATTTCTTAGCGTTTCCAAGCCACCCTTGCTGTCCCAACAAGCAGCAAGATGAATGGAGGCAGCTACAACATCTGCCAAGTCCTACATCTTGTTTACAGTCATCTTGTGTGCTCTTAGTTTCTTGACTGAAACTAATTTCTCAAGATAAACACATGAATTTTACAGCTCCCCTGCCCAGCTCTCACTCCTCACACCCAGCTGCTGTTGCAGTTGGAGCTGTGACTCACAAAACATGCTGGAAGGAAAGTGTGAGCTGAAAAAGGGGTGGGTAACAATAGAAAGATGAGATCTGAAGATGAGACAACAGCAGACTGGCTGTGGGACTCATGTCAGGGTATTAACGATGAATGGGAGACAAGATGAGCGAGCACACAGCTGTGAGAGTGTCCTGCTCTTCCCTCACCCTAAATGTCTCTAAGGCCATCTCCCACACTGCGTCCCAGACCTCTCTCCCCACTCCAGCTTTCCATATTTGCATTTTTGCCTACTCTGGCTTGTCTAATATATTCATATTTTCAAAATGCTCTTTCTAATAGTGATGCCTGCCTCTGGCATATCTTAGGCTGTCAAATTTCCTTAAGTAAAGTCTGTCGAAGTCTGTTTGCAAAGGAAAAAAGCTACAAATAGCAGGGGAAAAAATGGCCCATAAAAAAAAAAAAAAAAGTTAAATTACAGCTATGAAAGAAAACATTCTATGACTTCTTTAATATTCAGATGTCACTGCCTGTTATAAGCCTCTCTTCCTGCATGCTCCCTACTCCCACTTGAAAAATCATATGTCTGCATGAAAATCTTATAGATATGGTACAGATGATGAGATCACATCAGCCAGCATTAGATCGAGAATATAAAGAACAACAACTGCAGCTCTGTATATATAATTCATATCAAACCTTCAGAAATTATTGCAGATGTCGGACAAGAAGGCTTATTTTTATCCAATTTTTAAATACTTCCCAGCTAAAACCAAGAAAACATTCCTCTCTTTAGCTGACACAATGACCATTTTAGAGATGATCTACTTGTCTTCGGGGGGAGGAGAGGGAGAGGTGATTAAAAAGGGTAAAGAGTCTAGGCAAAAATACTTGAAGATTTCATGCTAATCTAAAGATGCCTTGTTTGTGCAAAACTCATTACATGGTCTCTAATTACATGACCTCTCACTATTTTGCAAATGAGTTCATACAACAAAACATTTCTAAAACGACTTCTGAAGGAAAATAACAAACATTTTCCCCAGAAATGGATTTTTGGTGTCTGTCTGTTTCCTTGTTTGTTTGTTTGGGTTTTTTTATTGAGAAACAGGAGACTGAGACTGATGTCCTTTTGGAAAAAAGACAAAAAGAAGTTCAGAACTTGATTGAGGGGAAAAATCTATTGGAGAACAATATTTGCTTGGTAATATTTTTTATGAAAATATCTTTTTTAAAATAAGGGAACTAAATCATAATTGATGAATATGTTTTATCCTTTTCTTTTTTTTCCTCTGTGATCTAAGGATTTGCAGGTTACCTTTATAGACCAAGACAATTACACTCACTGGAAAGGACTGTCAGCGCTAATGGTATCATATCACTGTCAGATGAACTGCCCTTCCGAAGTCTTATTAGAGGTGATGCCTCTGGGGGATTGAATTTGGTCGGCTGTCAGATCTCCCCTAGCCACTCACTCGCCCCCTGCTCTGCAAAATCAAGGGAGGAGAAAATATGATGAAAAAGTTTGTTGTTCAATACAAGGATGAGGAGATCAGTTAACAGTTACCAACACAGGCAGAAAAGACTGGTCCCATGGAAAATTAATTAAATTATTGCTTATTAACATGCAACCAGATAGTGAGAAACAAAGAGAACAATTATAACAACACCATTTTCCCCCAAAGAAATAAGAACATTGTCTGCTTTCCACCCAGCTTTTCCCCATTCCCAGCTTCCCCACTTCCGTCCTAACACCTCTCCTCACCCTGAGGGGTGCAGGGATGGGGATGGGGGTTTTGGTCCATCCATGGCAGCCCCTCTGGGCCACTTCTCCCTCCTCACCCCTCTCCCTGCTCCAGTGCAGGCCCTGTCCTGGGCTGCAGTCCTTCAGGAGCAATCTGCTCCTTCTTGGGCTCTCCGTGGGTGCACTATACGATAATGTGGAAACCTTTTGGTTTTAGCTAGTAAAATCTGGAAAGAAATCTAAGTGCTTTGAAACAAGGAAGGGTGGGCAGGGGTGAAATCTCTTAATGTTAACAGATCTTTGGCATAGTCATAGTTTCAGTGAATATGAGTCAACTCATAAATCTTTGTTGATGACCTTATCACAAGTGTCACATCAGTTCAAAATTGTGTTTGGATACTGCAGCTGCTTCTCTGTCTGTCTAGATGCCAGAATGTCAAAATTTTATCAATTTTTTGTCAAAAGGTGCTGGCAGCTGCCATGATGGAGGTATCTGATCTAAAAATACTTCCATATTTTGTGAAATATATCAAATATTTGCCTTCAGACTAATTGGAAGCTGTAGTCAAACCTTTATGTCATAGCACTTCCAGTGAGGAAGGGAAACTGCTGCCCAAGGAATCTGTGGCTTATCCAGAACCTGCTTTAGACCACAAATGGGTTTCCCCGGCTTCTAGCCTGAAGGATTTGGAAATAATTCCTTAAGATAAAAGAGTAAAAGAGTACTTGTTATTTTGTTCAAAAATGTTGAACACATGGATTTTTTTCAAGGATGGAATTTCCATTTCATTGAGATTTTTAATAATTTTTTTAACGAGTTTTATTTTTTCCTTTCCATTGTGAAACGAATATGGTTTTGTGCATTTACATTCCTTTCTTCTTCCCTTCCTTCCTTCCTTCCTTCCTGCCTTCTTTCTTTTATTGATTAAGTGACAAATGTGATGTTCTCCAGACCTCTTAATCCTCTTCATGGCCCATTGTTGGACTCTCCCTCCTATGTCCATGTCTCTCCTGTACTGAGGAGCCCATCACTGGACACAGAACTCCAGGTGCAGCCTCACCAACTCTGAATAAATGGGAAGGATCACCTTTCTCCACCTGCTGGCCACACTCCTCCTAATACAGCCCTGGACAGCATTTATCACATTTGCAACAAGGACACATTACTGGGTCATGTACAACCTGGTGTCCACCAGGATCCCCAGGTCCTTTCCTGACAAACTGCTTTCCAGCTGGGTGGCCTCTGGCATATATTGGTTCATATGCATGTCTGTATGCAGTCCTGAGATTATTTTATGTGTTTACCTAGTAAGAAAAGACTTAGGCTCCATGAAATTCAATGGTTACACTACCATCACTTTTTTTTTCCCCTCCACTATTACTGGGGCCAGCCTTGTGGCTGTCCCATATAATTTTTAATCAAAATCTCCAATAGTAAATGTGAGATGTGTGGTCTCATTGGATTCAACGGGACTCCACATGCCTGTACCAGCGTGTAAACAGCAGGATTAGTGTAATAATGTTTAAAGACAAAATATGACACAGTGGGAAATAACAGCAAGATAAAATGAAGGGGCTGAAAGAATGCAACAAACACAGTGAAGATAGAGCACTCCATAGCCAAGTCATCTGCTTTTTTAGAGCCCTGCATGTTATTTTGCCAAAAGAGATCAGAAGATCAGTGTTAGCAAAATGGTAGGCATCAGGGAATGCTTTGAAATTGTTCTTGATTTAGAGAAGCAATTTGGGATTAAGCACTTCTAGGGGGATAACATTCTGATACCCTGTGCACAATTTTCACTCCAAGAATGAAGTCAGTCCCACTGATTTCTTTGGGCAGAGGAAATAACTATTTAGCATGAATAGAACTAAGTCAACCCCCTGGGTATTAGTGAATTAAAGAAATGGAGTTCATAGCTGATTCTGTACAGATGCTCTAAATTCAGGAGAAAGATGCAAAGGTTGATCGAAGGCAGTGGGGAATTTCAAATAAAGACTTTGGTGATTTAAAAAAAAATAAATCCCTTCTCCATAGTATTAATTTTGCAGCAATTCTTTTTAACAGTTTTGATTGCCCTCAGGAGGTCTGGTCTGAGGCAAAGGAAACTAATTCTAATCACAGAAAATTTATGTGCTTAATTTTGACCTTGCTCAGATAGTGGAGGATTATGTGTCTGAGTTTGTGACCCATGTAGGCAAGGCTCTGAAAATGGGAACTGAAAATGGAAAGAGTACTAAGACAGGCAATGTTATTTACAGAAAATAGGAAGAAAAAGAAAGCAAAACAGAGGCCAAATGATATGGAAAAAATACAGCAAAGAGAAGGTCCTGAAAAAGATGGTAATATTTTGAGTACATGTAATCTAACAAATAGACTTGCAACATATAGAAGTGAATAATTTTCTTGGCAACATATTATGTGAACTATTGCTACAGAAGACTTTCCACATTACTCATTGAATCAATGCAAAGAGCTAGATATTTCTGTCTTTCCCTTTCTTTTCTGTATTTTTTAATTGCAAAGCATCAAAGAGTTTGCAAATCATAAGGAACTCAGTTCTTCTCAACTGCTTGATTGGAAGCTGTAGTAATATAATGTCAACTACATTAGTTGCAGAAATGATGAGCTGAGCTACTCAACAAAATGGGGAAAAAATGGGCAAAGTGAATGCTTTGTGCCCTGATAAAAGCACAACACCAATGTGCTAGATGAAGCAGTTGCAACTCCATGAGATGGTGCACTCTGTGATTTGCCTTGTACTTTTGGCCCCTTGGACATCCCAATGATATCCTTGTACTCTCCCAAGCCATGCCTGGCACAGTTAGAAGGCAGCTCAGGGAGCAACTGCTCCCACAAGGCGGATGAAGCGGTGCTGGGGAAAACAATCTTGTCTTTGACCTATGCTACTCAATTGGCTCTTAGGGACAGAGACCAGATCTTAACCCTGTTCTGTTCACTAAGAGACAATGGTCTGCACTTCAGACTCAACCTTGCCATAACTCTTGGAGTCCTTTCCATTAATTTACCATTTCATGCTTGGTCCTAGACCATTGCAGAGACTAGAACACAGATGAATAGATGGTTCTTTTCTCTCAGGATCTGTCCTAGCATAGATGCCCATGCTTGCCTCCTATATGTCTCAGAAACATGGTCCTCAAAGTGAAAACGTCCTCTTTACTCTCTCCTGTGAACACCTTTTCCCAGTACAGATCTGCTCTGAAGATATGGCCGCTATTACTCAATGAATGTTCTCCCCTGGCCTTCTATCCTTTCACAGGGGGTGTTCTCACATTTGAAACTACATTTTCATCCCTAATCAACTTTTAAAAGAAAAAAGTAATGAAAGAAAGGAANAAGAAAGAAAGAAAGAAAGAAAAGAAAGAAATATCCAGACTGAAGAAAAAGACCACAAGTGAACTCATTGTAAAAGCGGTGTTTATGGAGACTTTGCTAGAAAACGGTGTTTCAATCCAGAGCATTTCACGTATTTCATGATGTGTGTAATAGAAATGATCATGCAGCATACACTGTGTTATAAAATTTTATAGCACCACACATTGTGACAAAATATTTGTTAAAATATTCTCCTGTCTTTCTGATGACTATGAAACCATTACATGGGGATGGAGCTGTGAGTAGATATTGAAATCTCCTTAAGATCATTTTCTAATCACTCCCTCATGCTTCACAAAAATACTTAGGCATCTTTGATGTTTCCAGCAAGAAAATAAGTACGAAATATACCTATTGCAGAACTACCCGTTTTAAGCCTGCTCATCATATTAGATTTGAAGCACTGGTTCCATTAAAGGACTCATTAAATGTCTATTGTGGAATGTGTCCAAAACTCTCTAATTCCCAATGACTTATGGTATTTATCAATATATAAAATTTTAAATGAAAACTGAATTAATCAGTTTTTCCTCAGGAAATCTAATGTATTTTTAAAAGGAGTCCTAGTTCTTATAGCAAATTTGCCCTTTTCTGCTTGAATTAATAAAAAAAAAAAATCTGAAAAAAAATGTGGTTTCATGGAACACTTTGTCTTTCAGGGTTATCTTTATTAAACACATTGTTCTCTGTCCTTCCTGTTTCTCTGGTAGTCAGCTCAGATATCACAGCTGCAGTAGCCACAGATCTCGGTTAAGTCACTTGGATGAACAAATATTCTGTGAGAATTTTTTCAAGTATATCAGTGCAAAGGAGGTTAGATTGCACAATCCAAATGTCTCTGAAAGAACATAATGTTGAGTATCAAATGCTGTTTATGTGTTGACTTGGGTAGTTGCTGTATGGCACCTAGTGTCTATAGAGCTGCAAGTACCTTAAACTTGTAACTCTGGAATATTTCCTCTTATTGTAATGGAGATCAGAAAGACAGATGTGCTGGCTATCCTGTGCTGTTCAGTTAAGTCTCAAGCAGGGTTTTGGAACAAATTACATTATATTATACTACATGTTTGGGTAGGTTGTTGTTTTTTTTCCAGCTCTTTTATCCCAGCAATGAAAATGAAATGAAAAACCTTGTGGACGTAGTTGGATTTTTATTTCAAATTGAAATATAACAGTAGTAACGACAACAACCACAATAATAATAANCCTGGGAAAGGGGAAAAAGATTTAATAATAATAATAATAATAATAAAGTTGCCTGGCTTTCATTTGAGGTTTAATTTAAACAGAGGAGCAGAAAAGTGGAAAATTGAAATTTGGTACCTTCTACAGAGGGACAGAGGGCTCTTCCTCAGCGTAGAAGTTTCAATGGACCAGTTACTTTCCCTGGTGGAAACTTTAACCACATTTTATATTCAGATTCCCCCATCATTGACCAATTGACACATAATACTCAAAAGGAGAACAAAAATTTTATTTAATCCTCGTGGTCAGATCTGAATATTTATGTTCTTCCTTCCATGTATATTTAAGCATTAAATTCAACATGCAGTATTTATACCAAGAAAATGCAAAGGACTTCACACCAGAACACAGTGAGGTGATGGGAAATAATGTTAACATCTCTTTATAGCTTTCTTGTTGGAAAGTATATATTTACAAATGGCAATTAAAGTTTTAATCACTATCAAGGAATTTTGTGTATAAATTCGGAAGCAGAGGGCACAGGTCTTTTCAATATTTTGAACCAAAAAACAGAGCTTTCAAAACATAACATTAAGTTAAGATTATAGAGGGGATAAAATCTGCTTTTTTTTTAAAGCACTACCTCCATAACTGCTTTAGAAATTTATTAGCCATATTATGTACCTCAGAGTGAATCTAATGGAAACCCACATTACAGAAAGCTATTTACAGGTATACTACCCACTAGTCATAATGAGACTGAAATGATGTGGAGAGTGACATTCATGGGTGTATGGCAAGAAGTGACAACAAGTAATTTTTAAGTGAAAGGTCAAACTGCCAAGCGCTCATGGCAAATAACCATTTTCAAAGATTCTGATGTCCATTAGATACAGTTTTTCTGGAATGGAGCCCAGACAACATTGGGATGCATAATGATATGGGAGGGGGTTAATTATTTTCTTTGGATTTCGTTTTTGAGAGGAAGAAAAGTATTTAGTGCATTTTGTCTCAGAGTAGGCACTGTGCTACACAGAGTACATTAGAAGAAAAAACTGTCTACAAGGAAAAGTGTATCAAATAGATCAGGTTTACTTTCTCTCTCTTCAGTTACATCAGTTAAGAAAAGGATATAGCAAAAACCAAGTTCTTTTTGTGTTATGCTAAATAATTCTAACCAAAAATCTTGGAAGAAATGTCAAAATTCTCCCTCAAGTAGAGAGCACTATCTTCAAATTTCTTCATCGTCTTCTTTTGACTCTCTCATGACTTTATTTTTGAGATAAATCAGATCATGCATGTGTTCCATATTGCTGACCTAAAGGACAATATAATAATGTAGTAGAAGTGAAGATGAGAAAAATTCACTAGCAACCATTTCAAATTTGAAATTTCTATGGTGAATTGATCAGATCAATCCATCTCTCTATTGTATGCATCTATGCCATGTTCCAGGGGTTTTACAAGTGGCAGAAAATGTACAGCTTCCTCTTCCTAAAGAGGTTACACTACAATTGATTTGGACACAACATTACAAGATATTGCTGGGAACAGTTATAAAGAGGGTGTTTTCTTTCCTTCCATGAAAGAAATAAAACAAAATAAAAAAAAGGAAAAAATAGTCCCATGTTAAAAAAAAAGAAGCGAGAACGACCATTTTGTTTCTTTTACACTCACAATTACTGCTTCTTACCTCCTTCCCCTTCAGTGTGAGGGCCAGTATTACAGACTACTTTAGAGAGACTTTTATCTGTAAAGAGTAATGTCTCCCAGAAACCTGAGAAAAAGAACTGCAAAATAGATCTGCACAGTCAATATTCTCAAGCAGTGCAGAAAATAGTGTGCCAGACAGAGGGTATGTTAATTCATAACTTCCTATTCCTCCATTTATAACACTTAACCAGCATCACAAGACTCCATACGGATGACAAACCACCACACCAAGATTAATTACTCAACTTTGAAGTTACGCCATTTTTTAGTTGTATTGCTTAGTTCTTTGGACAAGCCATAGGGTGGAAATAAGAAGTGTGACCACCTCCTCGGGCCACTCCAGCCCAGGTTCTTCTTGCCTGACAGCTGGAGCCCAGCCTGGTGCCCCAGGGGTCTTTCCCCAGGCTGATGCAGCTGCTGCTTTCCCTTTCAACCAGGGATGAAGCTGTGCATGTGTCCCAGAGACAAAGACAGACAGACACAGACACAGAGGGCACTGATGTAGTCACACTAACTGCCACAGGCAAGGCACTAGTTTTTACAGCACCTATGTGCAGGACCCAAATAAATCATAAATTCAGACAGCCAAGTCTTCTTCCTCCTCCTTGTCTGGTAAAGATAAAAGTCCAGTAGTGAAAGCACCTATAAGACCACTCAGAGGGGCTCATAAACCAATGTCTGTCCCTGGATTACTGCTTTAGAGACTAGAGAAGATACTCAAGGCAATTTTGCTATTAGATAATTTCCTGGATCATCATTTTACCTGATCAGCTTAATAATCTATGTTACCTCCACTTTCAATGTGAATAATAACCATCAAATCTTTATCTTGTGATTAATCAGTTTTATCAGTAAGCTATTATTCACATTGTTACTTCTACTAGAGTTTAGAACGATCATCTAAAATTTCTGGTTTTACTTTACTTGAAATTCTAAAAGTTGTTTTGGACTACAATTATGGACTGACTGCTCTAATTAATGTTTTAACTAATACAGTATTAGTTCTTTTTCTGAAGTTTAATTGGACTCCTTTTTATGGAAATATGTCTGCAAGGGAGACAGCAGGAATGTGTTTGCTTTAAAAATAGGTTAGCTAAGTAGCACCCCTTTTCTCCAATGGAAATATTGCAGAATAAGTAAATGGTCTTCCTATGGAGGCCTGCAATGGGATGGGAGCAGAGCAGAGAGGGTATCACCAAACCGTATCCAGAAAGCCATCTCCCTTTATGGGTGCACTTTGGAAAAAGGCTTACACTCACAAAGGAAACTCTTGATCACTGTTGAGTGTGTTGCAGATACCACCTGTCTTGCAAGCATGAAAAAGACTGTTTATATAGAATATGGGTGATGTCAACTATACAAAGTCATTATTCCCTCCAAAACATAGGGTAAGTGCCTGTTACAGGTCTCTGTGTTGTGTGTCCCAGATAAACACAAAGAGCTTTTATTTCAAGAAGGCTATGGTTGTACACCTTCCAGATGTAATAGTTACGTGACCTGAATCTGACATTAATAATACAGATAAATACTTAATCTATTGCTTGTGGGCACTTTTTTTTTCTTCCTCCTGCAAGTACTTTATTTGAAATCCTTTAGAACAGGCTTTAGAACATGGACATGGGAACCCACGTGACTTTAAAATAATCTAGGTTGGAAGAGATCTCAGGAATACCCCAGCTGGCCACGTCTGGGTCACCTGCTTTGTCTACTCCTCCCTACAGGTGTGACCACTCTAAGCTTTTCTGTTTCTGACCCTCCAACCAGGCAAAAAATGAAATTGGCTGACCTTGGTTGTTATAGCGATAAGTATAAGCCAGAGCCTCTCTGCACCCCATTCCTTGGCGTGAAGTACAAACATTGGTCTTACTGCTCTGAGAACAAGCAGTTTTCTCCACAATATGCCATTAATTTCAGAGAGTTAGAAGAGGCTTAGCTAAGATGTACAAATTATAGAACATAAAGTTGGTTCTGCTTTACTTCAAACCGGGACATTGACAAACTTCACAGTATGATTTAACCTCACCTGAACTTTCCATTTATTACTCCTGTTTATCTCCCTTCTTGATAGTAACTAGATACCAACTGAATTGTTTCACAGAAAGAAAGATATTTTCACATCGTTTTGTTACACATAAATACATGACTGCAGGCAGGCACACATCTGTCTCAGAGAGCACAATATGTGCACAATTAGCACATTTAACTAGTTAATTAGAGGAAGCTTGAAGGATAGTGCAGATGGCCTTGAAAAAACATGCTGTGGGATAGTCAGTGCTCTGTCTTCCAATGTTCTTCCATAGTGTATCCTCTAGATATCCTGTTGGCGTGTCACCTCTCTTGCATCACTGTGGGTCACTCTGGCATCTGTATTCAGATCCTATCCTACTGTCACCATCAGTAACTGACGTATCAGTGGTTGTTCTGTTTTCCTGTCTTATCTCATTCTCTTTCTATGGCTCTTACCTGCTTTTTGCCTACAGTTTTCATTTTCAGATACCTCAGGTATAAAGAAAACCAAAATAATAGCTTAGTAGAGGATATAACAGTAAATAGAAAAAGGTGTTTCCATCCTGAACACACTGTTAATTCCGTGTCTGAAATAAGGGAAACTCATAGAGGGCTGACATTTTGTGTTTTCATTCAAATATAAAGTTGTAGAAACTGAATTTCTGGATTTAGGTGCAGTCAGTTGATGATAAAACTTCCTTTGGCTTCAAAGCATCAAAAAATTTTACTGGCTTTCTGGCTTTCTATCAACCATCCTGTCTTTCTGTGCCGTTAAGTCTCTGAGAGCGCAGGTTTGGATGCAGCATTGTTCTCAGGTCTTCCACTTTCTAACATTCCTGTTGGGTTTCAAGAAAGGCAACATGAGCAGATTGTCTAGAATGATTATTTTGCAGTCTAATCTAGGAGGCTGGGTAGTTTGCAGAGTGTATGACTTGTGTTTTATACACAGGAAATCCTGTCAAAATCAGAAAGATAAATATTGTTGAAGTTTGAAAGTGTGATGAATAATGCTGTAAATTACATTGAATATAATTTATCTTTTTTACTAACATTGCTGATTTTTTTTTTAAATGTTGAACTAGTATTGCTGATTTAAATATTGGTACAGGGTTACAAAGAGTAAAGTGCCAAAAGAAATCTAAGATCGATAAAAAGGAGGGCAAAGAATTTTGTTCCACCACGCACAATATTTAATTAAATTTTTTGTTGAGTGACCATGTTAAACTGCCCCTGAGCTGTCAATATTCCTTGTTGTCCACTTCAGAGCTCATGGCTGGAAATAGTGCTGTCATTTTATGTCTTTTTGATGGACAGTTCAGCTCTCTGCATTTTCAGAAAAAGACACTTAATTTTCATTGTCATCAGCTTCTTACATGTTTCTTCAAAGACTACATCAAGTGCAGCTAAAAGATGCTTGAATTCAGCAGAAATTGTCCCTTCAACATTTCTTACTCTGCTTCATTTCAAAAAGAAAAAAAAAATATTATCATAAACTAAAGATTTTCTGCTCCTATTAGAATTGTTGGGTTCCCTTACTCGTTTACGTTTGCTTTTTATGTTAACAGTTGATGTAGTCAGCCACAAAGGTGACCTGGTTAGAACAGAAAATTACTGCACAGAAGAAAATATCTGCAGAAAAATATTGACAGAATATGCCTGTCAGCCTGGGGACTGTGAGCCAGAAGCATCCCTGAGAAGCAGAGCTGGCATCTTTGAAGTACAGCTGGATACCTAGGGAAACCAGAGACCACCTCAGAAGCCGTCGATAACTCATTGGGTTTCTGTGGCAAGGTTTTAGTAGCAAGGATGCTACAGAGGTGGCTTCTGATACAGCCATTTCCAGATGACTTCAGCTGNTTGTCCCTTCAACATTTCTTACTCTGCTTCATTTCAAAAAGAAAAAAAAAATATTATCATAAACTAAAGATTTTCTGCTCCTATTAGAATTGTTGGGTTCCCTTACTCGTTTACGTTTGCTTTTTATGTTAACAGTTGATGTAGTCAGCCACAAAGGTGACCTGGTTAGAACAGAAAATTACTGCACAGAAGAAAATATCTGCAGAAAAATATTGACAGAATATGCCTGTCAGCCTGGGGACTGTGAGCCAGAAGCATCCCTGAGAAGCAGAGCTGGCATCTTTGAAGTACAGCTGGATACCTAGGGAAACCAGAGACCACCTCAGAAGCCGTCGATAACTCATTGGGTTTCTGTGGCAAGGTTTTAGTAGCAAGGATGCTACAGAGGTGGCTTCTGATACAGCCATTTCCAGATGACTTCAGCTGGACCCGCCACTGGCCAAGGCCAAGTCCATTAGTGATGTAGGTAGCACCTTTGTGATAGCATATTTAAGAAGGGGGGAAAACTATTGTGCAACACCAGCCAGAAAAGAGGAGTAAGAATATGTGAGAGAAACAACTCTGCAAACACCAAGGTCAGTGAAGAAGGAGGGGAAGGAGGTGCTCCAGACACCTGAATAGTAATTGCTCTGTAGCCCATGGTCAAGATTTGAAGGTGGCAGAGCATTGGACCAGGCCACCCAGAGAGGGTGTGGAGGCTCCTTCTCTGGAGATATTCAAAACCCTCCTGGACATGATCTTGTCCAACTTGCCTCAGGTGACTCCCTTTAGCAGGGGGGTTGGACTAGATGATCTCTGAAAGTCTCTTCCAATTCCTGTGATTCTGTAATCTGTAATAAAGTAGAGAAATGTAGATAGAAGCCTCCTTGTCTTTTTGTGTTATAGAATCCTGTGGACTCATGGTCACAGTCTCTACACAACCATAGACCAGGTAACCCTTCAGATCATAACAGTATGATCTGTATATTTTTACCCATTAAGAACTTAACCCTTTTACTTTACTCCTCCCAAGTCCCCTCAGTGTTGCACTTGAAAGAGATTGAATACATGTCTGCTTCCCAAAACCTGGTGACTCACAACTAAGAGAGCCCAGACTAAGAAATGCAGCAGGAATTAAGTTTCTTGATATCTTAACCTATACCTACAAAGCATGTCCAAGTTCTAGGATGTTAGCTACATAAGACATTTGATAACTTGTTATCATCTCCCAGTCTTCTTACCGAAGATGACTACATAAGAACATTTTCAATAGAACTCAAAAACTTTAACTTTCAAGAACCCTCCCAGTCTTGATAACTTAATATAGCTTAATTGATATCTGAACTGATGTCTTAATCAATTTGAACTCACTAGTTAACACTTTATTGACAAAATTAGCAAATAAATTATTATTAAAAAGGGCTGGAGGGTGTTTTGTTCTTGTCAGTGGTGGTGGCAATGGGGGTTTTTGTTAGGATTTTTCTTTACTATAGAGAATTAAACAAGATATCCCAGACCTGGGATCTTGGACATCATGCTCTTGTAGGAAATTCAATTCAACATACACCTGACTCACAAGCAGTGATCGAAGCCAAGCATCATGGGTCACTAATGAAGCACCCAGACTTTTATGCTGCTTCAGCATGGGGGCTTCTAAACAGCTTGTGCGTTCCGTGCTGTCCAAACTGGCAAAAGCCAGCACAACCTTTATTTTCCTTGCGGCAGCAACAGTAAGCTGCAGTGATTCAGTCTGCAGCATGAGCAACTGAGCCATTCCTGATGTGGAACAGGCATCTGGGGATGGAAACCATGCAGTGAGACCTCTGTAAGTTATTCTGTCTGTAAATCATAGCCAGGCCTGAGACATATGGGAACAGCACAACAAACTGTATAAAGCTTGTAGTCCAGAGTTTGGAAAGCTTCTGACCCGTGGATATCTCAAATTACAGGTAATTTACATGGGTTTTTTTTGTGTCTTTTTGTTTTTTAAAATGATGGTTTACTGAAGGGAGCTAGTAATTTTGAAATGGTCTTTTAACCTTCTAAAAATGATTGGCCAAATTTTATGCGCTGAAATATTCCTGTATGCTCAGTGAGTACTCGCCATAAGCACACAGATTTATACCCACAGATAAATGAGCCAAGTAGACACTGATAATCAGGATAATGATGCCAATAATGCACACACCAGAGAACTCTAAATGCCCAGCTACTGCTGGAACGATCCTGACTCATAATAGCATGCTTTTAGAAGTTTCATTCTTTTAGCAGCTGAGGCCTTTTTATGCTAGTTAAATGCAAGATCATTCTAATAGATGCTGAAGTCCTTCCAGTGAACAGCAAACAGCCTCGAGCCAAACACCAATGACGCTACCAAGTGACTGTATCAGTCCAGATCTGGGTGTTGCTGAGATCAGCTTGTACCTTTAAACTGTGCTTCTTGGATCATATCAGTACAGGCACCAGGGCATTTAATTTTGTAGCAAGCTGCCATCAGCACATTCTGTTATGGTGAATTCCTGTTGCCATTTTCCAAACTCTGCCAGCCTCCATTACTGACTGGATCTGTGTCATTGTTGGATTGTGTCGGCATCAAACTGTGCACAGCAGCTTCTCCAGCTACGAATTGTATCTTATGCTTCTACTGAGCAATGTCAAAATCTCTGGCTCATCATTTAATGCTACACAAAACAGGGCAGTCTTATAGCAACTATTATTTTTAAGATAAAATAGCAGTAAGAGTCCACAAAAGAACTTCCAAACTGGCAAGTTTTATTTTATTGCTGGTGTTCTGTTGTAGTACCAAAGGCCTTAAGGCTGCATTCATTAGTAATACATTACTGTCAAAACTCACATTCATTTCTCACCTCAGTATTGGAAGAACTNTATTACTAATCTAAATCTGTAACTCATTTTACAACCCAGAACTCCATGCATAAAATGGATAAAATGTTGTATTGTCTTTCTGGGAAAAAAAAGTTCTTGGACCAACACTGTCATCAAAGAACATGTTTATACATAAAACTTCCTATTCAGGAAAGTTTTTTGGTACTATAGATGAAGCCTGGGTTCACAAACCTGAATACTATTCTGGATCTCAGCAAATAAATAAACTTTGTCTCTGCTGCTCGCAACTTGTCCATGTCCAAGAGAACAGCAGACAAGAGGAAGCTTGGCTGTGGTTTGGGTTTTTTTCAGGATTTTCAACCCAAATCACCCCAGAAAAAAATACATACATATTAAGCTATAGATTATTCGAAGCTTCCTATTAACAACTTGCATACATGGCTAGCATAGAGCATGCATGTAGAATGGAATTTCCTGTTACTCTACACAGTGCCTTATCTACTTGCTGTATTACCTCTTGCCTGTCTTTAGGATGAAGGAGATTCCTGTGAACTCCCCCTCCCTCATTTGGGAATCTAATCTGCTTTTCACTAAGCTAATATTAATAGAGCTAAACTATTATTTTTAATAATAGCATATAGCTAGTCACATAGCACATCCAGTTGTTTGTTTGTGGTGCTCAGTCTCACACACACATTAATTTACAGTTATCTATTTGGAGGGTAGCTCAACTGCAGTCTCAGCAATCTCAGGTGCAAACTGACAGTAGCAATGGACTCCTTAGAAGTGGAGGGTTGTGCTGACTTGCCAGTGACTACTAGTTCAGCTTTTAGAAAGTCTCCTACAGAGGTCCCTGTTTCAGCATTTGTCTGCACAGCCACAGTCTTTGTCCACAGCTGCCTTCCCTTTGGGGTGCTGTTCCCTAACCCCGCTGTGACACTGCTGGGTGCCTGTGGCCTTGTACAGACTGAGCGGGCTCTTGGGATGTGGATTTCTTGCAAATTAAATAGAACTACTAATCACAAGGACTGGCAGTCTTTGGGAAACTTCCAGTCACCAGTGTCTTGGCACGTACCTTTCCTCTACTCTACTAGGTGTTTGACAGTAGTTATTTCTACATCAGAAACTATATTTATCCTCAGAGCCCAGCTGCAAAAGTTCACACAGACAGGGCCTTTCCGAGATTACCACTTCAGAAACAGTCATGTTCTACAGCATAAAATGTGAAAACAAAATGGAGTAAAACTAGCATCAGTATTGGTGTGTTCTAATTTTGTTCGTGTTCACCTCAGACTTGTTCCCATCTTAAAAACATCCCTCAGAGAGAGTAGGACCACAAGAGTTAATAAAATTTATGGTAATTTTAATTTCCCTGTTGGTGCTTAATCCCTTACAACATGTACAGAAACAAAATAACCTGCTGTGATGCAACAACAAAAGGACATTCTCTGTTATGTAAGGACACTCTTTTATTTGCTTCATCCTTATAAGATGATGTGGTACACATCCATGCAGGAAAAATTCCAAATTGTAAAGGAGATTCTGACCCTAGCTTACAATAATGCTGAAATTTGTAGATATTATTACAGTCATTTTGAAACTTACAGTATTTCAGCCCAGACATTTGTTTAAAAGCCCAACATTAATTATAGCTATAGAGTACATTGTGTGTTTGAACATAGGATTGCATAGATTGGGCTAGGTTATCATGCCTTCATTAAATAATTTGGATTTTCATACCTGTTAGTGCAAAATGATATTGTTCTCTGATTAATATGCTTGTCTCTCTATTTTAGAAATACTCCCTAGTATTTCAGTAATTCAGATGCATTTGTTAAATGAAACGAAGCCAGCATCTAACTTATTTGCAGAATAAAAAGACTTAAATAGGACAGATCCTTTCATGTTTAGTCTCAAGAATCATTCAATTTAGGAAAAAGAACAACTGTTGAATTACATTACAGGTAGAAATACACAGTTACTGAACAAGTCTTCATTCTCTGGGCTCAGCAGTCAACATTTTCAAGTTCAAAAGTTTTTGTTTTATAACTAGCATATACTGAAAAGCTGAGAGTGCAAGAAAATGAATGCCTACCAAAAAAAACCCAACCTTAAATTTGAATCAGCGCTGTTGGTAATCACACAGTTCCCACACCAGCTTGAAAGAGATCATTTGGGATTTATGGAAATCTATGGATATTGCAAATAAAATAAAGTTTAAATGGATTCTCCATCCCTATTTGAAACTTTGCAATCTGTACTGTGTCTTGTAAGGACATAAAAACACTGAAAAATTATGGAATGATTACAACACCAAACCTAGTTTTAGAATTCATACGGTAACTAAAACATTGAGGCAGAGATTCCTGTTGTTACCTCAGGGAATCAATTTAGAACAAATTCTACCAAATGAATTAGAAAAGCTGAATCACGTATATTCAAAAGTATGAAATTAATCTTTTTCTATTCCTAAGTGACATAATTTCATTATGCATTTCTACTACATCACTTTCTGTATTCATCTTGCAACTATCTAACATTGATCAGTCAGGCAGCATCTGCAGGTAAACAACCTGCTTCTGGGCTTCATACCTTTCCCCAGAGCAACTAACTTCCATCAACCTTGATTTACTTTATTCACTAGTAAATATTTAATGTAGAGATAGCCACCTCATGAAATTTGTTTCTCTACTCTGATCATAAGGAACTTAAGAAGACATACTCAGGTATATGCATAGACGGTGTACACATCAGACCTAGGTGTGATAAACTTCACTGTAACTTCCTAAAATTTTGACCCAAGTTGCACAAGCCACTTAGACAGTTGAGTTGTGTTGAATTCCCAGCTCTTGTTTCAGGATGTGTCCACCTAAACAGCCTTATACCACTTTTTTTTCTATAAAAACTATGGTCTATCCAACGTGAGGGACTATTGTGTGACTACGGAGGTAACGATTTAAATTAAATGCCACAGAGAAGCTATTGACACATTAAGGGACAACCATTGCTAGTTAATTGCTTGGCAGTAATTGTCAATAGCTCATTAGAATTTAATGTAGTAGGCACACAACAATTTCTGTAAGTATAGCAAAAAAGTAATTAAATCCTTAGTACCTGTTGTTTGGGGTGTTTTTTCCATCCCACCTCCAGCTGATAAAGACACGGTTTTGTTTTCTTTTATAGTATGAAAAAATTATTTGGGCTGAATTTAGGGTACCCAGAATAAATATCATTCTAGCTATATGCCCTTAATATAGCAAGCTGCAAATTTATTTCCTTATGCTAATGTGTGCAATACAGATAACATGCAATTTAGAGATGTGTTTGTTAAATGACTCCTCCGAGAGACCTGGACTGCTATGTTTTAAGTTTTCAGAAGGACTGTGAATGCAGCACAACTGGGTCATCCACTGACCATGTGTTTTGATGTACTGGAATCGTGCAGTAGGTCTAGAGAGATGGAAGAAATCACAGTGATCTGAGACCATTGAGAAAACAGAATGACGACTTTCTTGCTGTTAGAGCAGGTTTAACAAAATAGATTAGCAGAAGATTCAGAAATTAACTTAGAGACTAAAAATAGCGTGCTTGTTAGCGTCTTTTGTCTTTAAAAATAATAGAAAGCTTGTCCATCTGAAGTGATCTTGTCCCAAAACTGTATGTTCCTTTTGCACAGAGAAGTCTGTACTGTGGTAGGCAGCCTTTCTTATGCTCATTTGAGGTCCTGCAATTATACAGACTTGTTTCAGCATCCAAAAGGACTTGCTCTTGTGTGTCTACAGGGATATAAACTTTAAGGCAAAATAAAATGTATGCATCAAGCATGAATCAAAAGCATCTGAGTAAAATGACCTACCAATTTTCAGATATGCAGGCACATTTGGGACTTATTTCCTGAACCGATTAAGAAATAGAACAAGTAACAATTGTGAAGGGCTAATGCCATCCTCATTGTAAAATACAACTCATTTTTTAATATACAGCTATCAATGCTGCCCAGTTCAGGGAGGGTCTGAGTCCCTCTCTGTTTGGCTGTTATGGGTATCAGCAGCACTTCTTTTCCTGTTTTCTCTTTCAGGAGTTACCTTGGCTCATTTCTCCCAGGGAACATTCGTAGACACTGGGGTTGAAGAATTAATTCAAAGTTTGTAACAGAGCTACCTCTCAAAACCCCCTAAAGGGTTATGATATCAGACACGTCATCTGCTTCCTATTCCAGATCTTGCTCACAGTTCCTAAATCTCCTCTTCTGTTAAATTTTTGAAGCCTGTTCCTAGGTTTTGTTTGGAACTCGCATTAATTTTTAAATGCAATACAGCAGATGTAAATCTCATTAGTAGCTTTATTAATCTCTAGTTGGAGAGATGATCCTGTTAATCAGGAAAAATTTGCATAAACATGACATTGATTATTCCAAAATCATATCATGAATACGAGAATATCTCACCAAGGAAAATTAAATAACAAATTCTAATCACTTCCAGCAGTTGAATTTGAAAACTGTCAGTTTCAAAACTAATCTAAATATTCCATCCCTTCCTTACTTAAACTAATCTAAAAGTAATTTTTTACTTTTGTCTTCATATTGTACTTACTGTCAGAGTATGAGTTCCTCATTTCTTTAACAAAAAGTCGTACACTTTCAAGACTCATTTATAGAGCTGATCCATTAAGGAAGAAAGTATAAGGCCTATAAATGCTGAAGTGGTCATGTTGTCTTATTAACACCAATAAATAGAATGGTCCATCATTACTAAGGGAAATTAGGAAATAATTACTTCTTTAGATTTTTTTCAGGAAATCAAAACTTTTATTATCTTATATTTATCTTTCACGCTCTACTTTTTTTTTTTTTTTTCTTCTTTTTCACTTTCTCCGTGAAAGACTTATTTCAGTATGACAAAACTAGCAGGGAAAAGTACAGAAGGGACCAAAGCATAAAAAGTCAGATTTGGGTTCCACTGAAAAATAAACCTTTCTGGGGGTGGAGGAGAATGAAATAATAGAAAAAATAACATAAATGTCAATTTCATATAATTTTAATATGATTGTGTAAGGGCACCAGCATGGAACAAAGCCTCTCTATAGCAGCCATTAACTGAGTTGCTATTCAAATGGGCTCAGGGAATCCCCACTACTGATACTACTCAGTCTTGAATTTAAAAAAAAAAAAAAGCAATCACTTTAATCAAGAATCTTTAAGATGTTTGTAACTTGCATGGTTCAGAAACATTAGTTCGTAATGAACAAGAGGCTGCATATATGAAATGATATTTTAGACAAAGGACACATTTCAAATGCTCCTTTTACTGTCAATAGATTACCATACATTTTTCACCCCAGAATAAATCTCTTTTTATTTTTTTAAAGTATAGAAAACTAGGTAGCTGAGGGATTTACTAGGTTTCTGTTTATGATAATTTAATTCATGATGTTTCCTATTAAACTAATCAGTAATACCACTTCAGTATAATTAATAAGCAATAAGCATATTGTTTGAGGATGTTAAATGTTTGTATTTTTACATGTCTCACTTGTTTTGGAGTAACCTAATGCATCTGCCTAGACATTAACTAGGCAAAAAGCTTTTGGCTTTATAGCTATTACCAACTGTGTTCTGTTTGGACTAATCCACTAATATACTTCAGGTAACTGATGCAATTACTTGCAGCTGAGGAAGAGGCAAATGTAATCCCCAACTGAATTTTGCCCAGTAAAGTTATTGCTTTGCTTTTCCACACCTTTTCAAAATGAAACAAAAATTTGGTGGTTAGAAATAGGCACACTGAAGATATTGAAGACCATCACATTACCAAACGCTTCTTATTATATATTTTGATTAAAAATTTTCCTTATCTTCCTCTTCCCATACCTACATCTGAATTCTGCCTTCCTGTGAGCAAGGAAAATCCTGTTAGCTTCACTAAGGGCAAGTGGAGTTTTACACTCACAGCATCTGAGGGACTAGAAGAACATGATTCTGTTATCTGCCATAGGCTTTCTGATTGATGCTTCACATCAATAAGTTATAGTAACTTTTGCTTGGAGAGGGAAAAATATCTGGCCATTGCTTTTATCGAAGTGATTTCTTCTTAGATATGAATTCTGTTAAATGCTATGGTTATATGTGTTACTGTTCAAGGTTCACATAATTTCTTCCCAGGGAGTCAATATTGTACCGATGAGCATAAAAGGAGGATCAGGGACATCGCTGTCTTTGGTGCTCCTTGTGCCTATGTAACTGCATCCAAAAAAATAGTCCTTAAAACAGGATACTGAGCGATACACATTTATAAGTGAATCAGGGCAAAACTGAGGTCCTTTATCAGCCCTATCTTATATAACATCCATGGTCTTTTGATATTATTACTCCAACTTTGTTTTCCCTTACTGTCACCCTCACCTCCAAGGGGCAAGAAGAGGAAAATAAACTGTGTTAGTGATTGCTCCTCTTTAACCATTGAGAAAGGAATTATTTTGATCTCTAGTAGTTTTATGCTGACTTTATGAGGCTTTTCACATTAACCTCATTCAGATTTTTCATATAATTTACTTTAGCACCATCCAAACAACAACTCTTGCAGACAGGCCCCTTTGACTTGAGCAATTCCAAAAGTTACAGTTTCTGCTAGAAACTGTCTTACTTAGAGATTCACGACTGGCTTTGGTTTGGTGGAAATAAACATTATTGATGGCCTATAGGCAAGATAAGATACTGAGCTACAGTAAATTAATACCGCTGTAACACTAAGTAGACCTATGGTGATTTAGACCATATGAGCACCTGGCTGTTATATTTTACGTTGGTATTCTCTACAGAAATCCTTGGAATATGAATCTACTTGAAACTCTGAGTTGTTTGTTTAATATTCTGATGAATTTTGCTCTGGGGTTGAGAGAGAGAACCGATGTAGAAGACCTATAATGGCCCAAGAAGGAATACACACACAGGTTATGTAGTATATAAATGTGATGAAGTAGAAATGCAAGAAGGAATTGTGCAACAAATCAATAGTAATTTCCCATTGCTGTTTTCAACTGTAAAAACATAACACAGGCAATGAGGGAGGTATATGATTTCTCATTGAATAACAATTTGAGGCAGACACAAATATTTGCTTTTAACAGAAGCAATATTTCTACTACATATTCACATACCATGTCAAAAAATTCACTCGGGAGATCTGTAGAAAATACTCTAAAGTGATCTCATCTTTTTATCACACTAGGTGGTCCTTTCTAGCTTATATATCTTCTATGTTTCTTTTTTCTTCCTAAAGGAAAAACTATGTCAATATAATGGAGGGGTAACTTTTCTAAGGAATTTGGGTACTAGAGACCTATTTTATAGCAATAGCACTGACAAATGAAGAAGCATTTTTTGATGGCATGAATCAACATTAAGGAAATTTTAGGAGATTCAGATATCTGAAAGTATTTATGCTATCTACCATTCAGTCACACTTCTGAGGATCCCTTTCTAGCAATGCCAAAATAATCTTTCTTAAAAAAGGAAGAAAACATGAGTTCACAAAAACTTCAAATATATTTCATATATTTATTTATTTCATACTTTTAGAGTCCCTTTTTGATTATTTTTTTACCAGTAAAGTGGAGGAAATGCAATTATATTAAGCATCAAATTTAATTCTAATTTAATCCCTTTCCCTCTGCAATGAATCCGACAATTCAGTTTATATGAAAAAAAAACCCACCTGCTTTTGAGAGTGGGGTTAGGAAGAGGCAACACAGTTGGGTTTTATTTGACTTTTTTATTGATTTTTCACTCTGACAGAGAACTATGCAAGACTTCATGGAATGAAAAAAAGGAACTAATTTTTCATAACTTGCTCTTCCACCCAACAACACATCTGCAAGAAAAGCAATTTCCACTGCTCTTGGTTTACTTGTAAAATAATTTGCATAACATTAATCACCACCATCTGAGTCTCATCTCTCAGTTTCTTGGGGTCAGGGGTATTCATCTCATATATCACCACCGAATAACCTTCTCTCTCATACGTATGTTTTGGTCAACCCAATTCATGTATTTGTTTCTATGAACTGTCAGCCTTTCCCTCACTCACCATATTGCTTCTTGTGGTGCAATGACATTGTTCAGAGCATAATTGGATTCTGTTCAGTTACAGTTTTGGAATAATTGTCAGTGCTGATATGAGCTGTTGAAAATAAACATGTCTTTAGCCAAAATTATTCTTTTTAAGCCTAAAATTAGTTAAGGAATAAAAATATGTATATTAAACACAAAAGGGGGGGGAAGCTGTCTTGATATTGTAACATTGCTAAGTAGCACTTGACTGAAGAAATAAAATTGGGAATGAAGGGAAAAAATGCAAATGTGAACCTTCTCCATAACTTATGTGAGAATTAGTATTCAGGATTTGAGTTCATTTCCAACCATTTTGGTGTCACTAAATGTGAATTAAAGATTACTATACACTAAGTGTTGTGAAAATCACATATGATATAGTTCATAAGGACTTCCATGTAGAATTTGGCTCTTGAGTATTTATTGTCAATTAAAAGATATTTGGGTCATGAGAAACAAACATTAAAACAGCAAATGCCCACCCAACCTTTCCCATTCCCAGCTTCCCCTTTTACTCCAGACCCCTGAAGGCCCCTTTGCCTTTCTGGTCCGAATCCCACAAGGCAGAGCTCCCTTTCATGGGCCACCATTCCTTACCATTGCCTGTTATACCTGCGCTGCCATGAAAGCCTCTTCTTTCCATGGCTGAGTCACAAAACCCATCAAAGTCAAGAGAAACAGCACATCTGTGGGCCTCCATTCTCTTCTGTGGCATTACTCCAGGCCTTTAACCACCTAGGTACCAAAAATTATGTTTTTGCCATTGTCAGGGATATTACAGTGTATTTCAGACATGGCATCGAGGCAGCTGCTTTATTTGCTCATAGCTGTGTAGCCATGGCAGTACAGAGATAACAGCACAGCTATAAACAGCCACCTAAAACTAACAGGGAANTAATAAACCCCCCGGGGGAAAAAAAAAAAAAAAAAAAAAAGGTAGAAAATGAGGTACTTCAGTGTCCCATTTTTTTTCAGGTAAGAAATCTAATCTTGAAGTAGCTTGAGAGCATTCTGTCAACAATTTTAGGCACAAAGACCACAGAAAAGCAAGGCAAACATATAAAAAGGTCCTCTTGCTTACCAAGATGTAAAAGGTCCTGATAGAAAAGGAAGTTAATAAGAAAAAAGAAGAAAAAAGAAAAGAAGAAAAAGAAAAGAAAAAAACCTGCTGGATTATTTAAAAGGGACAATAGGGTTTAACTTCCTTCTTAGGTAAGAAGCACCCAAGACCTCCCAAGACTCACTGAGACGAGTAGAATCTGTGCTGGCCTGACCCACAGCAGGGTGCGCAGGGTGTTCCTGAACTGGGGTGGCCAAGGGGAGACACCACAGGAGTGGAGAGATGTGCCAGGAGCCTGCAGCTGGTGCCACAGTGGCTGAGGAGACCTTGGCAGGGTCAGGAGGAATGGTGCCCAAGCCATCCACATATAAAAGATGCCTTTAGAGAGTGCTAATGACCAGGGCAGGCAAACAAAGCCTGGCACATCTGCAAGGTGTAACATGACGGTTTAAGTGGCAGTTTGAGCAGAATGGCATGCAGGGGTCACTGAAAGAGCTTTAAACTAGATTTTCAAGGGAGAAAGGGATAAAACCAGGCTCATTTATTAGAGACAAGCCAGGGCATGACACATCAATGTTTGAGGGACAATGTGCTAGCAAGGTCCCTCAATCTGCTTTATACTGTGCTGAGTACACTGGGGCACATTTGAAATAAGTCTGTGCTAATGTGTGCAGTACCTTAACCATCTCAGTGGAGGCAGGAGATGGAGATCCACATGGCAGCAAGGACATTGTTGATGCCATGTGCATCAACGAAGCACATCTACACCAATGCATGCAGCACGGCAAGCAAACGGGAGGAGTTGCAAGCTATCACTTGTGGATGATGTGATGGTTGGAGGCTGTGTAGGGGGTCACAAAATGATAGGGGTGTTGATTCTCACAGAAGAAATGAGAAGGTGTTAGCAGAACTGATGCCTTATACTTCCAGACGGTAGACTGGAAGCCTGTTTAGTTGCACTGAAGAAGTCCAGCAAAACCATGCTGAAAAGAAAGCTGGTGATGTCATTAAAATTTTTAATTTCTCAGTGCTAGGAGAACAAGATATTCTAATTAGAATTAGAGGCATTGTCTCTCGTCAACCTGGGCCAGTGTTTCACCAATTTCTGTCTTTATATGTGGAGGCTAGTGTTTCTTCATTTTATCTAAAATGAGCTAAGATACTATAGGAAAAAAAAAAAGAGAAAAAAAGAAAGGAGAAGAAAAAAAGTACAGGTAAATACCTAATATAGAAAAAACCTCTTGGTTACTTTTGATGATTTGGAATTTGCAGAAATTGAGTTCACACTGTGAAAATTAAACCCAGCATGGATTGTACTGTGATATGAATATCAAACTACAAACAATAACAAAGCCTGGGTTAAACAAGTTGTGCTTCAACAAAAGTGAGATGCATTATGTACCCTTATATAATTTTACATTTACTATATGTAAAAATATTTTTTCCAATAAATACAAGAAAATAATCATATATTCTGGCAAAAGGTATTCTGAAAACCTCTTTAAGAAGCATGTAAATCAGAAAAGAAAGAAATTTAAATTTGTGTCATGAAGAATTGACAGTTTGATGTTTTACTTTCAAATAAGAAGTGCCTAATCTTTTTAAAACTTCCAGTAAAACTAAATTTGCAGGATATTTGGTTTTAGAGAAAAATCTCATAGGAACACTGGTATTTTAGTATGGAATTTTAATATGTCATTTAAATTATTATAGTAAATACATACTTATTTTTCATTAGTTCATTTTTACAGCTATATGACAGGCAGAACAACATGCCTATATTAGAAATTATGTCTTCTTTTATTAAATCAGAATATGTGGATGCAACTCTGCACTGACTGAAACATTCTTTTTTCTCTATATAAAAGTATTTGGAGGTATTTGTGGAACATAAGCTGGACTTAAGTTGACAACGTGCGCTTGCAGCCTCAAGAGCAGCTGTATCCTGGGCTGCATCAAAAGCAGCATGGCCAGGAAGTTGAAGGAAGTGATTCTGCCCCTCTACTCCTCTCTCATGAGACCCCACATGAAATACTGCCTCCAGATCTGGGGCCCTCAGCACAGGAAAAATATGGACTTGTTGGAACGGGTGCAGAGGAGGCCACAAAAATAATCAGAGGGCTGGAGCATCTCTGCTATGAGGACAGGCAATAGTACAAGGGGTAATGGTTTCAAACTGATAAGGGGAGGTTTATATTGGACATAAGGAAGAAATTTTTTTACACAGAGATTGNGTCACAAGTCCTGCCAGCAAACCTGCTCCAGCAGGATAGGATTTTCAGTGATGGGATTTTCAACAATGGGATTGCTTGAAAACCCTCAAAGTAGTAGTAAAAATTACTGACGTTCAAGTTGATATGGTTTTAGTTTGTTTTGGTTTGGTTTTTAATCTGAATTGTGGTTTAGCTGGAAGATTTGAGGTATTACTGCAGAGTGAGATAGCATAGAGTCTAAGTGAGTATGTTTTAACCAAACCTGAAATTCAAATTTCTTTTAATTTCTGTCAATGTCAAAGCCAAGAAACATAGAAGAACAGAAGATAAGCTATGTCAGCTGCTAGTAATGACTAGATGTTCTCAATAAGTTAAATGTCAGAATAAAATAGAATAGACTGGTTAAAATACTGTTGTGATGGGTCAGCAAGTTATGCATAGAGAAAACAATATAAATTTTAAAGGCTAAGCTGCATTTTAATTACTGAAATCTTAAAGAGTAATTTTAAGTAAGTAAAAAAGTGTTTATGTGAAAATATTAAAATTCAAGCAAAATCATTACAACTTTTTAAATTAAAATCTGATTAAATAATAATTAAAAAAATCCATTCTAATTCCAGTTAGAAATTGAGACAAACAACCCAAACTAAAGCAATTCAAACAAATTCCGTTAAAATATTTTAAAANAGCCTCAAGAGCAGCTGTATCCTGGGCTGCATCAAAAGCAGCATGGCCAGGAAGTTGAAGGAAGTGATTCTGCCCCTCTACTCCTCTCTCATGAGACCCCACATGAAATACTGCCTCCAGATCTGGGGCCCTCAGCACAGGAAAAATATGGACTTGTTGGAACGGGTGCAGAGGAGGCCACAAAAATAATCAGAGGGCTGGAGCATCTCTGCTATGAGGACAGGCAATAGTACAAGGGGTAATGGTTTCAAACTGATAAGGGGAGGTTTATATTGGACATAAGGAAGAAATTTTTTTACACAGAGATTGGTGAAACACTGGCCCAGGTTGACCAGAGAGGTGGTGGATGCTCCAACCCTGGAAACATTCAAGGCCAGGTTGGAAGAGGCTCTGAGGAACCTGATCTAGTTGAAGACATCCCTGCTAATTGCAGGGGTTTGGACTAGATGAGCTTTAAAAGTCCCTTCCAACCTAAACTATTCTATGATTTCCTATAGTGATGATAATAAACTTTGTCACTCCAAATAGGATTTGCTCTGCAGTGCCAAAAGCAAATATAATACTAGTATAATTTGAGTGTTACATATTAAAATGCAGCATCAGCATTTGACCATGCATCTTCTATACCTGGTTGCCTCAGTTTTTCATATGCAACACTATCTGATTCTCTCACTTCTCATCTCACAAGCCTTATATTTGAAATTTGTTCGGGTTTGTTTGTTTTGGTTTGGTTTTTAATCTGAATTGTGGTTTAGCTGGAAGATTTGAGGTATTACTGCAGAGTGAGATAGCATAGAGTCTAAGTGAGTATGTTTTAACCAAACCTGAAATTCAAATTTCTTTTAATTTCTGTCAATGTCAAAGCCAAGAAACATAGAAGAACAGAAGATAAGCTATGTCAGCTGCTAGTAATGACTAGATGTTCTCAATAAGTTAAATGTCAGAATAAAATAGAATAGACTGGTTAAAATACTGTTGTGATGGGTCAGCAAGTTATGCATAGAGAAAACAATAAAAATTTTAAAGGCTAAGCTGCATTTTAATTACTGAAATCTTAAAGAGTAATTTTAAGTAAGTAAAAAAGTGTTTATGTGAAAATATTAAAATTCAAGCAAAATCATTACAACTTTTTAAATTAAAATCTGATTAAATAATAATTAAAAAAATCCATTCTAATTCCAGTTAGAAATTGAGACAAACAACCCAAACTAAAGCAATTCAAACAAATTCCGTTAAAATATTTTAAAAGTATTATGACCTTAAGTCATTTAAAGGATAACATCAGAAATGAGTTCTTTAACTCTCAACAGATAAATGTTATCTGAGAACTGTCCTGTTACTATGGGGATCCACTGCTCAACCCTTCATTCGCTACTAATTTCTGTGAAATCTCATTAGCTGCTACTGTAAAAGTCATTCTTTTCTCTGTCATCGGAGCTGAGAAGCTGTGGACTGGAAGGGTCTGTCTGCAGCATTGAGTCCAGTGCAGTGTTCCATGAAGCCCCAGTATATAATGGCATTTCAGAAAAAAAGTTAGATTTTCTTATCTCTGTAATCATTCCTGAAAGGCTGTTCACAAATGCCATAGACCTGAGATTTAGGCTTTTTTTTATGATTTCCTAATACATTCTTATTATTTGCTGTTATGCCAAGGCTATTTTTCGGTAGCTCTCTCTTCTCTGTCTTTTTTCTCTATGTGCACTCCCATACATCACTCTCTCTAACCTGTATTTATAGATAGCAATCACATCCCTTCTTGACTTTTGCTTTACTGGAGTAATCAAGACAAAACCTTCTAATTTACTCACATAACATAAACTCTTCATTCACTTGATTACCCAAGGAATATTTTTTTTTCTGCATTTCAATCAGTATTTATTAAACATGTTGAGAAGGATTTTCACACATTTTCTAGGCAATAATCTTGTCTGAGATATCACCCTGACATTCATTACTTCCCCAGTAAATACTGCTAATGGTACATCCCATTCACATTGCTCTTGGCTGTGTCACATTTGTTACCCTGTGATAAGGTAATGCCATTGCTAAGTTTTGTGCTGATTTCACAAGGCCTCTGGACTAGGATTTGCCAGCTTTGCTCTGTGTGAAATTTTCTTGATCCATCTGCAGCTTTGTTTTCACTCAGTTTACCTGTAACAACCATTTTTCTTCAGTTGGGCTGGCTATGGCTGATTTATTTCACTTTGTGCTGTCTGGTACAATCCCAGTACCTATCACAGTATCCTAGCATAGCGTCTTCTGTTTAAAAAGCAAGCAAGCAAGCAAACACACTTTCGGAAGTATTTAGTGGGATAGAGGTGGTACAGAGTGTGACATCTTATTCACTATTTGCGGTCCAAGAATTCCTCTATTTCATTGCTATATTCACTGCCGTGCTATTTTAACACATTTAACACAAAGAGCTGATCATTCTTGCTTTAGTGGAAATGTGGCACTGTATTTCAGTCCTCAAGTAATTGAGGGCTAACTTCTAATACAGGAAGAGATATTTCTGTCTAAATAAATTGGGATCTAATATGAAAATGTCTTCTTCTGTATAATTAGATTTGATTAGTCAAGTCTGGAAAATGTGGACTCAGTTTCCTTTATATTTTATAATTTATGTCTGCTTCTAAGCTGTTCATGTTTTTTGCTCCTTTACTGTCAAAAGTGACAAAAACTTTCTTGATACTGGGCACTTGAAACCTGAGTCCAGAATGCAGTGAAATCAGTGGAAGCTTTGAATCAAACCCAGGAGGAATAGATTCATAAGTATTTTGTATTTTAGAAATCTTATTAATAAGTCTGAACAAGATATCTTTGGTTTCTTTTTTGTCACTCAGAACATGCTGCATATTTCTTCATAACCCTGCTTTGTAATTCAATAATTTGTTAACCCTAATAGCAACACCAGCCCATAATAGAAAATTCTTATATTTTTCACTCTAAACCTGTGCCTGTAAGAATTCACAGTATTAGTGTAATACTATATTTATAGAACAAAGGATTTCCTTTTCCCTTTCCCCTTTCCTTTCCTGGCACCTGCAACTTTATTGATCCTCAAACTTGGGCTATGCTTTATGGTCCCTGTGTTCATGTCTAAGTTGAAACCACTAAGTTCTGAGCTCCTGGATCTGAACACATCTATTGACTGCTTTATACATATCAAAGTGAAAGCTATGTGTCTAACATCTTCCTTGTAAAGGAAGCCCAGGAGCTCATAGGAGCTCTAACATGTTATTAGACTGCCAGTCTGGACAACTGGATACACGGAAGTCGAGCATATAAAAACAGGTGAATTTTAACGGAGCCAAAGAACCATCAGCAACCACTTAGAATTTCCAGAGCTTCTGTTTATCACCTGTGCAAAGTCAATATTAGCATCTAATCCTATTTCACAGGGACTAGAAAGATGCATCCAGAAAATATAGTGTTGTAACTGAATACAATTTTTTCTGTATGTGTAAGTACTTACCTAGGAAACTAGAGATCACTAAAACAGGAGGTGATAAATCAGATAAGCTTAAAATCTTAAAGAAAATTTCACTAGATTCATTCATTAGCAACACACTTTCTGCTAATGGCTAATCACTATCTGTACTTATCACTAGATCTGTTAGTCTTTAACACTTATCCTGCTAATGAGCTGTGACTATACATTACCATGGTAATGATACTGTGTAGTGCTGGTGGCCACAGTCCTTGATGGTTCTTGGTCTCCCATGTCAAGGTGAATACTTACATACTGTTTACAGAATTTTATCATACCTATATCCCAACTTATGGCAAGCTAAGAGTAACCACGCCCTTAATAACACAATTATATTTTATACTTACTCAATACATAAAGGCCAACTTCCTGCTCCAATATTCTCCTGTAGAAAAAAACTGTCATTCAGCGCATAGATTTACAAACAAGTTGTTTTCTATTTTTTCTTATTTCTCCTCAAAATTTCCCCTTGGCTCCCTTAAGAGCACAGATATATGGGTACTTTTGCCCTCAGAACCACAGTTGTTTTGTGATGCCTACAGAAGACTTAAGGTATGCAACTGGAGTAGCAGCAGGTCTATTAGCTCTAATTATTGTCCATTTTATTAACTGATATTATCTTTCCTTCACTTTCTTTTTCTGTCTCCATCTACAATCCCTGAAATCCAGTTGGAAAAGCCCTTACCCTTGAGAATGTTGCCTTGCCTATATAGCTCATACAATGAAACATTAGTCTAAGACTTTGACACTATCTCGGTAAAAATAATAGTTAAAATAACATATATAGGTATAGGTACATATATAACATATATACATATAGGTACATATAACTAGCTATACTGTTATAATAACATTGAAATATAAATAGATCTAATAGATAGTCTTACAAGTGGCACATTATTTCTATTGCTGGGAAAACAACATTAAATAACTGTAGGTATAAATTAGTTTTCATCTGCTACTTTAGAATAAATTAATATGCCAGTGAGGTGCTGTTACAGTCCTTCCATAGCAGCCTGGTGAAATCTGTGAATAGATGGTTGTAACTGCCACCGTGCTCAGACCCAGAAGTGCAAGTTCTTTTTGTCAGGTAAACTGGGAAGGTACAGAGATGTAAAAGTGGCAGATCCGGGGTTATTCAATGTTTGATAAAATAACTTTTTGTTGAAAGTCTGTATTCTGGTGTGTACAGAAAAAGATAATGACAAAAGGGGAAAAACAACCCAGGAAATGAATAGAGGGAGCAGTGAAAGCTTCCTTTCAGTTTAGCCAAGTTTATTGAATTTTATGAATGAAGCCTCCACAGTTTTATTTTCTTCTCATTTTCTGTGCTTGCAGCAGGGTTAGCAGGTGGAATGTCCCTGATGGATAAACTCTTGTCCTGAAAGGATGCTGAGAACCAAGAGGCCATTCTGAATTTCTGTTTTCTTTATCTCTTTGTTTACCAAATCTCGTGTTTCTTCATACTTGGTTCTTCCTACATGGATATATGCACACAAGAAATGAATGCTTTAAGTTAGTCTTAAAATTATGTACAAGTGTTTCCAAGAACAAGAATGAGCATTACAAATCTCAATCTTTTTCTGCCATGGGGTAAATTTTATCTAATGCTTTGTCTGTGCTTTATGAAGTGATTTTTTTATACAAAACTTGTGTCTAAAAGAGTTCATTAGAGTTGCACTGGAACAGATGGAGGCAGACCTTATTTAAAACTCAGTTTAAATGTTAAAATTTTTATCTCTTGATATTAACCCCAAATTCCTGGTGGCAATATCCTAAAACCTGGAAGGTGGATAGTGTGAAAACAGCATAAGTGTTTCAGTCTGCAGCATTGTAAGCTTAATCAACTTAAAAGGTTTTGATACTTGTAAAATAATGATGATAATAATAGTAATAGTAACAGTGCTCCCTCGATTGTATCTGGATTGAACAAGAGAGCATAGATTACTGAGGAGAGGTAGCTAATTAACGTACTTTGAGAATGGTGCAGGATTGTATTCTTGACCTCACTGACAGAAATACAAGGCTTTGCTATAGTATTGCTATTTTTCCTGTATTACCTCTTCCTGCCTGATCTGTTCTTTTTTCTTTATTTTTTCTTTTTATTTTTTTTCTCTCTCTCTCTTTTTTTTTTTTCCTAAACTGATCTCCATCTCTTTCATAGAAAAACTTCACCTCCAAGCACCAGCATCTATGCTCTGTGTATTACCACAAGCCTGGTGTTATTCTCAGGCACTTGGCAGAGAACTTCCACAAAGCTGTCCACATGGGGTGTGACCCTGCCTTCTGGCTACAGTCACTGTTTTTCCTTCACCCACCTTCCATTTGTTATATTATGTTACTTGACATTTCAGATATCCAGCATCTCCTGGGTAGAGCGTAAAAAATGTACAAATAGTTGTCCATATTTTCAGAAAAACAATGTCTTTGACATCAAAAATGCAGCCCGTGTACATCAAATAGTTCATGAAGGAAAGAAAGGACTGATAAGAAAACTCAGATAAACCAGCAACTGTAGCATTTTGAGATCTACGACTTCTAGAGGTTTTTTCTTTTTTCTAAATTGCCTTTCTCTGAAATCTCTTTTTTTCAGACTCTATTCAGTATGGGTTTTCTTTTGAGTAAAGCTCTCAGCACTTCACAATGCTGTTTGATAGGGTCAGACTTTCAAAGAGAGCTCCGCAGTGATCTCCATTAGGAATTGCATATCACAGATCTGAGAGTCAGAAAAGAGAATGAACTAATCTAATCTGACCTCTACTATAGCACAGAGTGCCAAGAAGTATGTAGTGACGACATTCATAACCGTAAATTAAACAGTGCCGGAAATGTTCCCAGGCAGTGCAGCTTAACTCTCAATACTGTTAAACTAGAACTGTCCATCAAGGGATTTTGTTCTGCACTAACTGATGCGTCCCCAAAAAGTTTCTGGGTCTTCCTCAGGAGTTAGAAAAAAGCCATCTTGGTGTTAAGGCTCCTAATTTTGATCTGGTTGAGTAATTCTGGTTGAGTAATTCTGGTTAAGTAATTCTTTTAGAAAGACTGCCTTCCACTTCATTAAGATACAGATTTCAGTTTTAAATTACTTTATTTTTTTGGGGTTTTTTTTCAAATCTGAATCTGCCTGACATTAAAGTCCTTCACTTTGTTTGAAAAGCTATAAATTTTAACAGTCAATGAAACACAAAAATGAAAAAAAAAAATAGCTCAAATATCAATATTCTGACATTTATAACTCTTCAGCCTGAGCAGGGAGTCACCAAGGAGGTCTTGGCAGCTTGACCATTTGAAACTTTCAAAATTAGTTTGGATGGAACACTATAAGTTGCACTGCTGGGAAAAGCCCTCCATTTTCAGGGTCAGTTTAATGAACAGGTTCTCAGATCTGTATTACAAAGATATTATTCTCCCACAGAAAATTATTTGTTCCAGTATAGTATTTCAAAAGCAATGCTGCTACTGAATTTAATATATTTGGAGGCAGAGTTATAATAATATAAACTGTAAGTTTTGCTTTTTTCTCCCATCAACTATTTTCAAAGGTTTATTTTATCACTTATTAGCTCTTGGAAGCAAATCTTGAAGAACACAAGATTTTACAAAGTCTAGAAATAACATTAATTGAATTATTAGCAAACACCCAAGGAGCTTTGACCTAGCTGAGGGATTTGGTGTAACTTTGATTTTCCTGTCATTTAACTTCTCTCCTAGATCTGCATGACCCCATGTTGTTTCTTTGAGCAAGCTGATCAGTCACGTGGGTGACTGCAGGATGAATGGGATTATTCATTCAAGCTTGAAGTCATGCTCAGGAAAAATCACAAAAGGTACTGAAAAATTCAGAGAACTCATTTGATATTTGTGTTTGTTCCACAACAGTTTTTTTATCAATTATATTCAGCAAATTCTTATGCACACCTTCGTAACACCCCCTGAATACAGATATAGATAGAGGTAATAATAGGTATAGCTACATAAAGGGAGCTGTACTCATGTTTGGATCTCTTCTCATTGCAATGTAAATGGTGATTTCATGATCCACTATATAATACATCAAATTTGTGATATAGAAATGTAATAGCAAGGGATAATGAGCTTAAATGCTCTGAAATTGGTTGGGGCATAAGTTGGGCATTTCAAGCTAATTAAATTATCATCAGTCATGTTGGTAGCGGTTGCTCTGAATCAAATACTTTGGTATTAGGAATGGATTCTGAAATGTGTTCAGAATAGTTAAATGTGTATATATATATATGCAGATATATAGATATATATATATAAATAGATATGCACATAGACTACATCTGTCTGTAGCAACAAACTTAGAGGTTGCAACTTTTGCATTTCATTAGATGTACTACACCCCTTTTTTAAGTATGTGACCAAAACACAGACCAATTTCATGTCTGTGGACAGAAGGTAACAATGCTGCCACTAGCGCCTGAAGACTCTTATGCATGTGGTTAAGCAATGATGATGTTCTTTTGTACAGTTATTTGGAAAATCTACTGAACTCTCTACTTAATCCACTCCAGACATGAGTCTTTTGCACTGTTAGTAATGACTAGGGACAGATTAAATATTGACACTTGCAGAGGTTCTTTATACATCACTGCAGAGATGCCTTAGATGCTTATAAAGTAGCTGCTTATCTACTTTGTACCAGTTTATTTTGTTGTGAGAAGCTGTAGTGAGTGGTTCAACAAGCTGCTTCACAAGCAGCCAAGATAAAGGGGCACTGAACTCCTATGTAAGAGCAAGACAGACAGAGAAATGAGAAAATATGTGTAATATCCCAAGTTAAATCATCCCCGCAAGTGAAGACAGATCAGTGGGTAGCATAGCTTTAGACTTCATATTTTACCTCACTATATTTTCATGTATGAAACCTACAAATGCATTACCTATAATAGCAGTGCTATTTTGTGTTAATCATATAAAAAAAACCTTTTTTTTTTTTTCCCATAACAATAGACAGAATTCGTTGATTTGTCAGCTCTCACTATCACTAAACAAACTTTCAGTTCAGCAGGTTCCTAGTTCAGACTCTGTCATCTCAGTAAGGCTTGCAGCCAACCCATGTGTACAGCGTTATCCAACTTACTTCCAAAATTATTTTCCAAATGATACCATACAGTTATCACTGTTACCTTCAGATGTAAAAGAAAACTACATCTTCTTAGATATAGCCCTGTGAAAACTACTCCAAAAAAGGCTGGGGGAGGGGGAGGATGGGGCTTGCCTTTTTATTTTTTTTCTGGTATGATGACAGCCAGATCTATATCCACTACTTAGTCAACAGAGTCAGTCACTCTGAACACAAGACAGCTAGCCAAACCAGTTACACTTGTCACTTACTTCTCCATCACATTTCATTTATTGCTCCAGGAGCCACTTAAAGCTGTCATATAAGAAAGCATAAACTAACTCTGCTTTAGAACTGGCTCAGCAATTTTCTTCTGGGATAAGCCCACGGAAAACAGATTGCTTTTCTGGAAGAATCAGCTGGTATCATCAGTGACATCTCCTTTCTGCATAATACTTCATTTCTTAAAGCACTGAAATGAGTTTGAATAACAATTATAATAACAACAACAACAATAATAATAATAATAAAAGATATTATTATCTTTAGTCACCTAGGGGCCTAACCCTCATGATGCTGAAGGATTTGAGGGATTCTTCCTCATACTAAGACAAGTAAGAGCATTCTCCATCCTCACATGGAGGTGCCAGCCACTGTGCAGCCAGAAAACTGAGTCATGCTCATTGCTGTAACAGAGAGGTGACTTAGTCATCCTATTATGATCAGCAGAAGTAAACCCAGAGACAGTCATCTCTCATTTCTATACTTCCACATAGGTGTGCACAGAGCACTCAGAGCAGTGGACAATATTATTTCAGAATTATATACTGTCTGAATACAATAACCTTTAGGACAAAGATAGAATATAGGCTTGTTGGACATTTGTATTCCAATACGTATCATTAATGGTTAGTTTTCAGAATAGGCTGAGTGATGTTCCATTAGGGTTCTTTTTTCTGGGTCTGCTACTATTTAATTATTTCATTAATAACCTGATTTTAAAAATACAGGGTATGCTTGTAAACTTGCAGCTGACACAAACCTGAAAGGCACTGTAAGTGTGTTGGATGATAGGATTATAATTCAAACTGATCTTGATAAAGTAGAGCAATGGCCTGAAAAAAAAAAATAAAAATGTTATTTATAGAAGTGTGTGCAGCCTACCAGAGCTAGTAGCTGCACAGCTCTGCCATAGAAAATAAATGGCCGTGGAAGATGGTTCCATAGGAAATGGTCTAGGGATTACAGCAAATCGAAGGTGAAAACAAGGGACAATGTCACACGCTTGCAAAAAAATTACAAACATTACAGAACTGCATATAAATATGATTACACTCTGCTCAGGTTGTTGTCATAAAGCTACAGATTAAAACACCTAATTTAGATGTCTAACTGTCTTCTCATTCACTGGATTCTTATGCCCCCATTAAGAACAGATACCTAGCTAGTACTGTCAGTATGAATGATTTAGCACAGGCTAAAAGACACCTGTTGTCAAATCTGAAACTAAATCTCTCTAATAAACTGGTCTTTCTCTCTCCAGAGTATAGGGAAAAAAACACCAGTTGGGAAACTATGTCTAGTTTTCAACCTGATTTCAAGAAAGATGTGGGCCCACTGCAGACAGAACCAAGGATATAATGAAGAATGATTGAACTAGAAAACAAAGCCATTGATGAAAGCTGGGAAAACAGAAGTTATAAAATAAATGATGATTTATAAAATATATGAAAACAGTCCTTAGATACATAGAATCTTCTGAACATAGAGGAGAATAATGTCCATAGTTCCTAGAAATAATGGGGTTGGGTTAACATAACAGGGAAATTAATTGTCCTGGATGACGGAGAGTCTCCATAACCAAAGGCACATTTACGATTTGTCACTAATGATGCGGATGTAATCCTGTCTTGAAAGAAAGGGATGGGCTTCAAATGTCTTCAAACCCCCTCCAACTGTAGAATTATACAATTCTAATTCACAGCCTTCTGACACAAATGATAAAGACCTTCATCAAAGACCTTTTATATAACTTGTTTGCATTCTAATCTAGATTAAATGATATCTGTGAGAAAAAACATGCTTTTCATTTTTTTCATAAGGGCCTTTTCTACTATTTCAACTTCAGTATCTAAAGCATCAGGGTTTTTTTCTGTATTTGGTTTAAGAGCATAGCCAGTCTGCAGTCTTGCCTTGGGTGATACAGTGCTGTCCAACAATTTAGGAGGGGATATGGGAAACTGTGACTTATGGGATGTGCTGATGGCATTTAGAGAGGAGATGCTCTCACTAAACTACAGCTTTATTGAAAAATCAAACTCAGGGCCACTCTTAAGTAAGATGTCAAATGGCTCAGAGAATAATAGATGAAACAAATTTATCTACAAAAAAGAGTGATAAACTACACAGGATTTTGTATTCAACCTTAGAAATTTGTTATTATTGTTGGATCAATGCTATAATATAATTTTCCAGTTCCTTTCAGCGTGTTCTATTCCGTAACTTGGGCTTGACCTGTGCTTCTGTAAATGATATCATTCATTTCACTGAGAATGAGTGATGTCAGAGCATGAAGTGATATGACTCAAGACAGCTGAATGCATATCATGCCATAGTGAAGTTTGTTGTGTCAAGTGAGTTTAGACCAAATACAGATCTATTATGTTTTAAAACCATGAATATGATCATACAGTTGCCACTTACCATGGGCCTTACTCATTGAGAATCTCAACAGTCAGCAGCAGTTGAAAATCCCTTCAGCAAGTGAGGATTAATTATAATAGCAAATCTGAAGTCAGAAATGAGAATTATGAAGATTATTTTTTAAGAAAAATTAAATGCCACCAATTAATGATATTATTTTATCAAAATAGCTCCAAGGAGCTCTAACAATTTCTTTTGTCTAGATTTTATAAAAAAGATAAATTCCTTATATTGTTCTGTTTAGCTGCTACTTATCAAATTTTTATCTAATTCCTTGGTATATCTTAAGTTATTGAGCTGCATGTAATTGAATCTATATGAAAGTTTTAAAAAATCTGACCACGATGTACAAAAGCATGAATTATAAATAAGATTAAGAAATTATTATATAAAATCATTATATTTGCAGTGCAAAAGAAAATATCTTCAACATGTCCTGTTCTTTTACTGGTTTTGGTTGTGTGGGATTTTGCGTTTTAAAGCAGTTTGAAACTGAGCATTAAGTATACCTATGTCTTAGCAAAAGCATCAGAACACAAATAATTCTATGCTGATTGGACTGCCTGTCACTCGAGTCAGCATTGATGGAAAAGTCAGGGTGCTTAATTGTCAGATTTATGCCATCTGAAATGGCAAAACTAATATCAGTAAACAGCTAAGAAATAAACAAACATGATATTCTGTGATTCTGTGATATTTCAATTTTTTTTCCCCATGTAATCTCCGATTTAAAGACTAATGGCTATCAATCACACAAACCAGACACTTCTGTAGGGCAAAAGCCAAAATGGAGGAAATTAATTGCTAATAAGCACTTGTTAGATATAATATAAAAGCTGTTATAAATGTTATGCAAGATATATACCTTGATTTAAGTAGACTTTACAAGCAAACACATCTCACATTTTTTTTCTTATTCTGTAGATAGATGGAAAAATCTAACTGGGTCAAAACACGGAGCCCATCTAAGTACACGTGTATATATATGTGTATATTTTTATGGTTATATATGTATGAATATATATTTACTTATATATGCAAAATTATTGATAAATATTTACTTTTTGCTTACAGTTTCTATTTTATGATGTGATTATATGTGTTTTTGCATTAATATATATGCACATACATTCCTACACATAAGTATATGAGTCCAGTAGTATAAACTCAGATAACACTAGAAAACTAAAAGGCAAATGAGATCCCGGCAGAGACCCAGGATAATCTTCTCATAACTCTACAATTCAATCGATCATGTCTATTAGACAAAGAAGCCACAGGTGAGAGATGAAAGTGTCTGGGAAGTACCTAACACCGACAATACACATGGAGAATCTTGTTGTGGTGCAGGGTAACTTGCTCTAGTGAAATACTAGGTAAAAGATAATTTTTATAAGGTAATCAGTTCATGTTTCTGCTGTGACTAGTGCAGCTAATCTGATCCTAGTATACATGGCTACAATAGCAAAGGTGCCTTACCCTGGTTTGCTTCAAATATTTGTTTCCAGAAAGGAGAGTCTATGAAGGGGGCTGTTATTTTGATTTTTGGTTTGTTTCTCTGTTGGGTTTTTTTGGTTGATTGTGGGGTTTTTTGGGTTGGGTTTTTTTTTTTGGTGTTGNAAAGGCAGACAAACAGACAGGGTTTTCCTTGGATGTCAGCCATTGAAAGAAGAAGAGTTGATCCTTTGATCCCTCAGCTTTCATACTGAGAATGATGCGGATGGGATGGAATACCCCAGTTGGCCAGGTTTGGGTCATCTGTCCTGTCTGCTCCTCCCTACAGTTGTGACCTCTCCACTTTTCCACTTCTGACCTTCCAATGGGGCAAATAATGAAATTCCCTGCCCTTGGTTGTTCTAGCAATAAGTATAAGCAAGGGCCTCTCTGCACACCATTCCTTGGTATAATCAGGTCTTATCACTGTGAGAGTGAACAGTTTCTAACCAATATGGTGTTAATTTCAGACTTTAATTAGTTAGAAGAGGCTCAGCTAAAAAAGTAACATTACTGTACAGAAAATTGGTTCTGTTTTGCCTCAAACCAGGACATTTGTTTTTCCTCATTTGGAATTTATTGCTAGGTCTGCAGTATTTTTTTTTATTGTATTGATTTAAAAACTATCAGTAAAAATGTTTGGCTGAAATTCACAAGTTAACTGTGTGTATCTCTCTATTGTGGTTACATACAGAAACAGTCCTACTATGTCCAAATGGTTGAAGTGAATCAAAGTGACCGTGGTATTGCCGATAATCACTGAAGTCTTGATTAACCTCTCTAATAAAGCCACTGGGGCTGAGCTTAGGATTGGTTTTGCCACCTAATTCACTGCAATTTCGGCCCAACTCCTGTCACCACCTCACTGCTGGGTGAGTTACCCTGAGCTGCATTGTCTCTGGACCCACAGAGGTTTCTCTGCTCATTTTTCTCTCTTGCTCTTTCACCCCTGCCCAGAAATTCCCAACACCCAACTAGAGCATAAATTCTGCTGTCAGACAGATTTTTCAAGATCTGTTTTCTGGATCTGGAGAGGTGGCTTTCATGATGGTCAGATATTTTGGGTTAAGGTCTGGCTTGAATGGAGATAAACTCAAAGCATCTTTATGGCTTAACCTTCACCAGCTACCAAGTTTTCACAAGGAAATATTATTTTACAGTAAAAGTCTAAGTAATTCACACAACTTCTGTCAGTGCTAAAGTGGGACTATCAGGAAGATTTTTAGGAGTTGAATCTAAATTAAAAGTCACTGAATTAATTTTGGAGCTGCCTACATGCACTTTGACTAACCTTACGGATATTTTAATTTATCTGAGCTTTTGTTCTCTGTCTGTAGAGACTGTAAGACTTTGGGGCAAGGATGCTGTTACAAAGATATACAGAGCCCTTCAGCGGGGACAATCAATTTCTGGGTCACCTTCTGTGAATCATTGTACTAGGAATAAAAAATTTAATTCAATAAAATAAGAATTAACAGAAAATGATGGGGCAAGAGTCATGATATTACACGAAAGCAACTCAGCTTCATCTCTATGCAGGTTATTAGACACAGACCAAGAATTAACCAGCCTCACATTCTCACAAATCAGTAGAGATTAGATATAAATTTTCTATCATAATTAACTTATCATTTCCCGTTGTCATCACCATATTCAAAAGCGCAACACACACAGAATGCCTACTTTTTATTAAAAAGATATTTCTGTTTTGAATCATCAAAAATATTTATATCACATTTGCCTTTGTTATGAAAGGGCATTTGGGCAATTAAATGTTTTCTGAAAACAATTAAGATGAAATTTTACTTCTAAAAATAAATAAATTTAAGATAAAGTGTTTTGCAAAAGTTAAAACCCTTAGCTGGGAGATGCTCTTCCTCCTATAATTGACTACATAATAAACTACAGCAGATGACATTTTCTGATTGTCCCTCCCTAGGAGTAGCAAAAGGGTAGTTTAAAAATCCACATGGAGAATTTTAAAAGAAAGAATGCTAAGATACGTGTTTCCCTAACCTCTCATATTGGAGTACTAAAGAATGCAAAGAAAAACTGGAAAGACTTTTTACTTTGCAAATTACTGCCAAAAACACTGTTTTAAAACACTCTGAAATTGATTCAGGTTCATAATTAAATGGCTAAACATAAGCATCTGGTTCTGCTTGAAATGCTCTTGAGTATCGGAGACATCTTCATGGGACTACTAGTTACATGGAAAGTACAAATATATAAACCTTTTCACAGAACAAGAAATGGGTGGAGCATTGCCCAGAGAATCTTGGATTGCATCGAATGTCCCTATTTCCAAAACTAAATCTCATTTTCTCATATCTGCAACAAAAATCAAAATCTTATTTATTATCCTTCAAGTCTGTTTCTTGTCATTGGAAAGAAAAGAGGAACTTTTAAGGGTGGGATTCCTCTTACCTATAATGGTTGAGCCTGTTTTTTTTTTTTTTTTTTCCCTCCAGTTCAACCATACATGTCTTTATTACAAATATTTCTACTGTGTCTGCTGATCATGTCCATGACATTTATAGCTGGTGTCTGTGCTTTGGAAAAAGTTCACGGAAGATCCTGAAGAATGGCACAACTTGTAATCACAGTCAGAGGGTGTCAAGCCAAACAATGATTAAAGAGAGGACAGAAAATTAACAACAGGTAGGATCCATCTGATTTAATGGAGGCATCTGCTTCTAATTTAACTACCTACCTTGCTCTGATTGGTAGCCTTTATTAATTAGCAAGAGCAAAGACAGTGCAGGATGACTGTTTTTTATTGGCATGACCATATATATGGCATGTTACAGAGCAATCAGAGAAAGCATAATTATTTCTGTACTGAACATACCTTACTGTTCTTTCTCTTGCATTGTTTACTTTCACAAAACAAAATGTACTTCTCCATCATTAATAATATTTAGTAATGATTGCTCCTTTTCTTTTAAAATGAAAGCTCTTATAAAAATACAGAATGTTACATATTGTCACAACTGGTAGGAGTTTTCTTTCCAACTTAACAGAAGACTTTCTGAATTTGTTAACTATCTGCTAAGAAAATAAAAAGAATCATACTGATTTCAGGTATAAGTAGCAAAAACTTACATGTTTACTTCTTCTTGTGTTTTTGTTCTGAAATTCCTTACAGGCAAAATGAATTTTCACAAGGATCTAAAGTTTTTATTCCCAAGTCAGCCTATCACAGTTGCTTGAGGATTTCATTCCTGGTTTTGACTAGGGATTTTTTCAGAAAAAGCATAATGCAACGTTTGCCACTCTCAGAGATTATTTTTTTTTT
>VXBJ01005521.1:0-21315 GCA_013400055.1 Nycticryphes semicollaris | reverse complement strand
TTGACAATTATCCTGATGAACTTTTTTTTTTAATTTTATTCAAAATTTTACCTACATTTAAAGAAAGATTTTCTTTAAAGGTATGAATTCATGGTTTCTATATTGTTTCCTGATTATGCTCTTGTTTTGCAAGCTGTAGGGTATAAATGATGCTATCGAAAGTACTCAGTATGGCATATTGACATTCTAATTAGGTTCTTCATATTGAAATTAGGAGAAGAAATTCTGAGCTTTCTAAAGTGTGAGTTCCATCAAATGCTACCTCAGCTGACCTAGCTATAAATGGATACCTTATTTTTTCAGGTTGGGCAGTGAAAGGATATCACATTGTTCCTTCGGGTGCAATTGACCACCATAATAGATGAGCTGTTCTCGAGCTCACTAATGTACTGCCTGATTCAGAATGGACCTTTGAGCTTTTTGATTTGTTTCTCTTTGTTTAACATCATGCACATACCATGACCAATGAACATTCTTAGAGATAAATAACATTTGTCTTGGACAAGGATGATATAGTCAAAACTTGCTCATTTCATCTACAGGGCTGTTAATTATAAAACAGTTTCAAGATAGGTGGTTAACATGCTGAAAAATGTGTTACAAACTGCCACTGTGAATCAAAATAGTGATTAAACTGAAATAGTCAATATCTTTTTGTTAGGCTGGACCAGAAAACAGGTCTTCAAACCATGAGGCGTTCCCTAGAGCCTCAGAAGCACATGGCAATTGAAAGACACATTCTGGCAGGAGTACCAACAACAGATAGCTGATGTTTGATCAGGTTGTCACTTGACTTTGACTTTTAGCAAAATTCAGTCAACACAGCACTACTGCAAACAAAGCCTTTACAGACAACTTTAGTGATAGTTTTATCTCAAGCAGATTGAACTCACAGAGGTTGCAGACCCTTGATATAACAACAGCGGAACAGTCACAACACAAGGTTACCCAGGTGTTGATGACCTGACAAGTACCTCTTTAACACAAGATTTCTGAAGAAAGTGTCCAGGGACTACCTGTGTACTTTCTGTACTGCTCGGAAAAGTAAATCCTTCCAGAGGAACTTACACGTTCTAGGTCAGATTTTTTTATTTTCCCCTCTTTTAGAAGAGGATATGTATGTATATCTGGTGCCATCAAGAGCAGCATTTGCAGTCACTTTTGGTAGCAGAAGTTCTCTGTGGGGTAGTCAACACTTCATACTCCCACATCCTCAACATATTCCTTAAATTTGGGAAGGGCTTCTTAGATTCTTCTGTGTAAATCACCCAAAACATTCAGCTACTTGGAATCACTGATCACCTCTGAACACTACACTCCCTGGGATTCTGAAAGGGTTAAGCAAAGGAGAATTGTGAGCCTCATGATTAAATTGTGGGGTGATATAAGAAAGGTTTTTCAAGTTTGACAACATATGTTATATCAGAAATGGCTGCAGAAAGGCATAGACAGTGAGAGCTGGAGACCATTGTTCATCAAATGGAATTGACTCCCTGTTTTTAATGGCAACTTGGCATTGATCAGATCCAAACTCCCTGCAAGCCTCTATGCTGTAATGAGTCTCCAATTCAGTGATATACTCAAGCACATTCAGATCTTTAAGTACATATATTGATAAACACGATGAGCAGCGAACCAAGAAGTAACATTGCTGCAATGGTGTTTATAGATGCCTGCCTCCAGTTAAATGTGCCCATGCATCAGTTGCAAGCAGAAACAGATGAAATACTTATTACACAAGTTTATAATTTTTATGAATCTGTTTCATAGTGAAACTCCTTCGCAAACCAATTGTCTGTTGCTCTTAAGCATCTATGAAATCATTTTTGTGAAAGAAGTGTACTTTCTGGATCATCTATAGAATAAACAAAAAATATTTACCTTTCTAACATGTAATCCTTATTAATGTACAGATGGGAGCCTTTTGAATCTGATAAATAATCATGCCGAAAATTGTAGGGATGTCAAAACCATGTTTTCTTTTGCCTTTAATCTGATGTATTGTGAACATTTTCATAGAAAGAAGAAGAAAGAGGAATTTAGTGCTTAAGATACATGCGTAGAATGTGAGAGAAAGAAGGTTTTGTACTGGGTTCTCATTATGCAATTCAGTCTTTCACAACCCATAAACATCAATGCAATGAAAACAAATAGAAATCTCTTTCATCTTTCTCCTCAGAAGCTACCAAAGAACCTTCGACACCCAAAATATCCATCAAAATAATCTTCCTATGTGAATTAAATCTGGAAAAAGTTCTTGCATTAATATAATGTGGTAAAAGCTACTTTATTTATAACCTGGAGCATACGTTCTTTGTTTCCAACCCCTCCACCTGTAAGTGAACAAATCATATATCTGTTCTATGAGTCATGATATGGAAAATCCAGAGTTATTACCAGCTATTCCCTGGAAACCCTGACAGTACAAAACACAGGACTCAGGACCCCTGATTTCAATTTAGATAGAGCTGGCCACAGTTCCTCAGGCTTTGAACATTGTTATAAGAAGAGGAAGGACGATGGAGACAGAACTGGTCTCTAACCCATAAGCATCATTGCTGAAGGAACATCCCACTGTATTTCCATAAGGGATGAAGGGACGACACAATGTATGATATATGAAAGTCCTGGAGATCTCACCACAGCCTGCTTTCTGCAATGTGTGGGTCCATTGGATGGACTCCAGATAAGTCGCCCCAGCTCTGTCCACATTTACGAAGGAGACATTTCATGTGAGAGATGCAGAAGAGACACATAACATGCTAGTGGCTGATACAGGCACCTTCATTTCAGAACTATGTAAGTTTGTGCAATAGCTGCACAGACATTATGCGTTTCAGGGAAGGCCTCAAATGGATGTGAAGCAAATCTAGCTACCAATCCTTGCCGAACATCTTCAGGGATTCCAATGGGACTGGCTAGGGTGGTATTTACAATGCCAAGCTTCTTGGAGGGTTTTATCTACAAGGTGGGCAGATGCTGATGGTCCTCACAGCCTGTGTAAGCTGCAACTATCCCATCTGTTTTCTCAATGATGGTATTAAGAAGGATGAGATAATGGTCCTTCTATGACAGATCCTTCCTTGTATGGTCTGAATTCATATATCAAAATGGCAAACTGTGTAGGCCTTCTTAAGTCAAGCAAAATGAACAGCATGTTCACTTCACTGGCTTTCTCATCCACCAGGCTAATGTTTCCAGATATTCTACCGGAGTGGCTGTAGGTCCATGTCCCATCTTGTCAGTGCAAGCTGATAGTCATTAATCTAAAGCCCACCAAAAACTGTGTGAGCCTTTCCTTTGATTTCCTTTACCTCTGGAATATTATTAGAGTTTATTCTTGTAGTGGTATATATTCATACTGCTGATTATTTCAATGCCTCCTGTCCCAGCACCCTGTTCTACCAGAAAACCTACATACAGTGAAAATAGTCTCTTCATCTGAGTACGATACTCAGAAACATAGAACACTGTGGCATCTCTCTCTCTCCAGACTTACATTTTTAAAATGTGGTCTATTTGAGATTCCTTATGCAACTTGACAGAAGAACAAGCTACAAAAGTGAGCAGCAGCCAATTTGTATTTTGACTACAAAAACCAATTTGTATTATATAGCCTTTGAAAAGTGAAATGTTCATTATGGGATCAGTTAAACTATCATTTCTGGGAAGAGAAGATTTATATTTGTCCCTAATATATATGGTTACTGATTGATTGGCACGAGTACTTGATTTCTTTTTACTATTCATTTTCTTATCATCTTTGATTCCAATTATTCTGCCATCATTCAAGCTACGGCTAGAAATACAGACAGGTAGAAGTAAAAACAAAGTTCATTTAGCATCTAGCTTTGGATATAAATGTTAATAATGCCAATTTAAACTGCTCCTGCTACTGGTTAGCATTTAAGTGACAACGCAGAGATTGGGTTACAGTCTGGAAGAATCTATACGAAAAAATGACACCTCCTTTTAACAACTCGTCACAGACCAGTAAATCCCCTTTCAGCTTATGAAAAACCCACACTGTTACGAGCTTGCAGACATTAAGTCCTTTAATGTATTTTTTCTACTTTGATTTTTAACATTTTGAGGGAGGAGGAAGTCAAATTATAATCAATTGTCTTTTCCTGTCAGATCATTTCCCTGAAAACTGTTAATAATGCCTCAATTTTAAACCCTGTCAACATTAATTCCTAATTGCCTCCCAAAAATGTTTCAGGATTTACATTCCTACTGTTAATAATAAGAAAAATAAATTGGAAATAATGCTAAAAGTGTTCTAAAAACAGAGCAAACTGAGATAAAATGAGACTTAATGTGCCATGAAAACTATCTTGGAGCACATCTGAACCCTTCCTTTGTGTGGAGCCTGTACCCTGCACAAAGGGGCTCAGATTTTTGTCAAGGGACCTGAACAGTAGTGTAATGTGAACAGCCAGTATTACTCATTTAAAAATACTTATTTTCACCGTTACTCGGTTTGCAAGAAAAGCATATTTTGCAGTGAAAGACCAGCCTATCTCCAAACCCTTGTTTTCCAAAGAATCAAATACACTGTTATTAGAAGTAATTTTGCAGGTGTTGGGACAACACAGTGACAGAAGACAAAAGTGAATAGGTACTGTTTCTAAATCAATATTGGAGAATCGTTTCAGTATAGTGTCCCGCAGCTTTCAGGAGAAAAAAAAAAGTCACCTGTTTTGAGCTGCCAAAATAATAAATTGAAAGAGGAACTGTGACCAGTAAGCAACATAGCTGTTAATAGGGGGTGACAGTAGCACTTTAACACAGACGTTGATTCAAATGATAACTTTGACTTGTAACTGCAGATTGCACCCTAATAATTTGTCATAGATGGGGCAAGAAATGTTGCATTAGTTCTTGATGGTCTACATGAAGGTAGCGTAACATCTTGAAAAAGTGCTGGTGATTAATACTGGTTTTATGGATTTATTTTCCCATGCATAAAGACAAAGATGGTTGTTGGAGGAAAGTCATAAAACGTGGAAGAGGAGATTATAAGTACAAATGAGTAAGGAGAAAGCAACTTGTAACTCCAATCATTTCTTGATAAGAAGACATTGTTTTCCCAGGAAATGCTGAGGACCAATAGCAACCTCAATTGGTCCGACCTCAATCGACCACTAGGTATCCAATATATAGCAGTTACAAAAACTTGCATGTGTTTTGCCTGTAGAAAAAAAGTGGAAAGATGCTCCAGCCCACATTGCAACATTTATTCTATAGCTGAAAAGTTCTAAAAGATACTATTCTCTCTCCAGATTTTTTTAAATAATGGAAGTTGATTGAGATCAAGTATAATTGATTTTAAAAATTCATCAAGCTGTAGACATGGTTTACTTTATGAATAAAGCAGGGCATCAGTAGCTTCTGAAATACTGATTAATTCACATGAGAATAAAGCAATGGAACAATTCAAACTTCTGGAGCTATAAAATACAAAAACCCTTTGATGATATAGGTCTGGGTGCAATGCATCAGCCTGGAATGAGAATACAGTCATTTAAACACTGACAGGGATTTACTAAGTTTCTAGACAGGGAATCTAGAAAGGCAGATCTGGCAATTGTTTACAAAATCAGGTTAGATCCACACTGCACCCTACAAGCTAAGCAGTAGTAGAGTAATTTTATATGCCAAAAATGATATTTAAACAAGCGAGAAGGCCAAAATCACAGAGAAACTTCACATATTTGGTTATTTACAGATTCTTAGGTTTATTTGAAATGTGTGCATTTGATAAAGTGCCTTTTAAAGGGATAATTTTCCAGCACAATCTCTACCATTTGGATCTACAAATTGTTCCAAATTGACATTCCTCTTGCATAGTTGTTGGTTTAACTGCACTAAAGAGAGCCCAAATATCTTTAGGAGGAGAACTCATGATACTAAATTTAAGCACATGTTTGCAGGCGAATACCTTAAATATTCACATCCGTCAGACGCTGATCCCTGGTAAACCATAAATTGGTCCTTCTCTTTGGAATGAATTGGTTGCGGTCTTAAGAGACATGGAATGCTGCATCCTAAAAGTGTATGTGACACCTGAAAAATACTTAAAACCTAAACTACTTTTGTCACATATGAATTCAGCAGAGTCAACTTCAATATTCACTTTAATCAGGCTTGTTTAAAACCCCAAAGCTGCAAATATGTAATTGCATTTAAATACCTCTGTCTGAAGTGCTAATTAATTAGGAAATTTTTCATTTCTGAAAGCAGCATGATTAACAACAAAGAACACAGTGCTAAAGAAATAAAACAAAATTGAGAAAAAAGAGTTAAGATGATGAGCATGTAGGTGTCCAGGGACTCAATGAAAATTTAAAACTACTTCAGGTCTTTGTGTTTTAAATATTCGCTTTGTGTAAATCACTTTGGATATTTTTTCTTTTCTTTTCTTTCCTTTTTTTTTTCTTTCTTTCACAATATGGCCCTGATTTTGTGACACAGTTAACCACATGGTCTAATATAAGCAGGTGAATACAGAATGACATAAGATAATGAGGAATTTATTTGTTTTTATATTTATTTTCCATTTTGTTGAAGAAATAAATACATATATGTGATAGTCATCCTTAGAGGCTTTTTATTGCCCTTTTTTTCATTACTTTGATCATGTCTACTTGTGTTTCCAACAGAAACAAGGGACGGGACTTAGCTCAAGTCTGTAATCAACTATATTTTGATGTCTAAATGTGACAAAAGTTTCTAAACTTCCAAGCTTTCACCTGAGTAGCTGTAACACTTCATTTTACTTTTGAGTGAATCATTCTTCAGATTTTAGTTTTGATTAGGGAGTTGATACAGTGACCCAGAAGTCTTCTCATGTCTTCTCAGAAAAGTAGAAGACCCCACCTGGCTTCAGGTACAAACTCAACATCACATGGATCTCCCATAGGTACTTGGTCATGTCTACCAGGCCCTCATAGATACCTTAGGCACCACAGGTTATCTCAGAAAGCACTGTTTGATTATACAGAGGCAATGAACCAAATTTTAGCCATTCATAGATAACAATAGGAGCTTAGAGACTTCATTCACATGTATGCACTTTTATGTAGCTACTGAAATCCAAAATTTTACCATCTGTAGTTGTATTGCACCTGAGAGAAATGCATTCATAGTCTATAGGTATCTGTTTGCTTGTGTGCTGCTCCTTCCTGCACCGGCCTTTGGAACTGTCAACCAATTTCTACCAAAACTGACTGTAGTGCCCATACCTCTATATCTGTGTCTACACAATGAGGGCAAGAAGTGAGTACACACAAGCGCATGAACATTTTTCCCTCCTTTCAGAATTCACTTTTGGAAATTTATATGTGCAAGTAAAATGTCCTCAGGGTTTAAGAGTCCAAGAAATCTGCCTGTTTAGACATCTGTAACATCAGTCAACTACATTAGAGCTGTTCCACAACGTAGGCAAAACCAACGCTCCTACAAAGTCTGGAGAAATCAGGTAACCTTAGTAAGAATGGTTATATTTTCCAGAGTGGGTAAAAGATTTCACTGAGAACTTAAACTTCATTTGACAGGGGAATTCTGCATAGTACAAATTTTCTTTGCAGTACCCTAACTGTGAGCAAAGCTTATTAAAAAACAAAGCAGAAAAGCAGTCAATCACAAGGCAGACATTCATAAGAAAGCAGGAGGTATTGAAATAATTCATAGGCCATCACAAGTTTCCTGATGCTACTATTGAGGCATTTAGCATCTGTTGATGGTAAATCCCTTTCTTTTCCATTTTCTACTGCATTTAAAACAAATCTTTATTTTGTAAAAGATTTACATTTTAGTTAAAAATAAATAAAGCAAGTAAAATTTTATAGAAAATGTGCCTATTTTTGTAACTTGTTTATCTAATATAATACAAACAGTCTTTCCTTTTCATGCAGTCCTTTTTAAAGAGAATCCTGGGGTTTTTATTCTTCTCTAAGCTTTGACTTTATACAGATCCTTTATCGTCTTCACTGAATTCTTACAAATGACATAGCTTGCATTTTCACTTGTGTCTGTGAATATTTCTAGCTTCATCTGCTTAGTTGCAGCTAATTCATTTTCCTGCTTCCGTTGCTCTTGTTCTGCTTGTAGGTTTGTATTTACAGACATTCTGTGAACACTGGAGTCATCTCCATCCTGGTAGCGTTGTCATAGATACACACAGAACCATTTATTGTTGGAGGAATGTAGAGAAATAGATGACCAGTGTTCTGCTCTTTCCTGTTTATCTTTTAATTCAGAATGGTCCAATTGGTCACCAATGGCTCACTCCCATATAGTCCGTCACCTCTGCTAATGAGGGGAACATCTGTGCAACTGGCAGATATGGCCCAAACAAGACAGGACTCATTATATCCCTGCTCAGAGACCAGCCAGAAAGCTAAGGTATATCTGTCCCTTTGAAAGGGCGGAGGGGTGTTCACTCCTTTTTTAACTGGTCTCTAAACCTGAAGCTACTAAGTTTTACCTTCTGAAGCCTTTGTATTTTTCATTATCTTCAGAGGGTTAAGAGGGCAGGAATTGGAGACCCTAGAGTTCTACCAGTCTTTGTTTTTTCTGTTGCAACTACGCTGTCCTGCAGAAAAAGAATTTATTTTTTTTCAAAAAACAGCAAGAGCTTAGTGGTTATAGCTTTTCTCTTCTCCTCTAGCTGGAGTTGCCCTAGGTCCTCATCCCAGCTGCAAGCACAGACTTTATTTTATATGATGCCTGTAACAAGTTTGTTTTGTCTGTTTAGCCTGTGTATTGCTTAGGGTGAGAGTTTGGAATGGTGGTAGTTGTTATTATTGTTAGTAGTAGTAGTTACACAATTGCATAGTCTTGCCATGACCTAAGTTAAGGTCATGTTAACGTTGGCAAAGGTCCTTTGCACTGCTGCACAAATGAGCCTTGTATTATATTTACAGGCAAACCTGCAAGAAAGCCCATCCCCTCAATTACTGCAACTGGCAACACATCGCAGCTGAGTAAATCCAGCCTAAGTGTGAATCGGAGGAGCAAAACATCACTTTGCTGCTCTGTAGAAAAGATAAAGCCACAACAAAATGGTATTATAGGTAAGTCCTGATTCCAATGGTCATAACAAGAATTTTAACATTGACTTCCATTATAGGTCAAGCTTTATTGCTAGAAGTAATTTAATCTTATTTGAAGAGTGTTGTCATAGTGAGAGAAATGTAAAAAAGATCTCTGCATACTGGCAGAGTGTGATTTCCTCTCAGATGCATTTCTATCTTTCTTAAGGTTAAACTATAGATATAATTAAATAAAAAAAATTATGTCCCCGAAATTTCAGTGCAACGTGTTCCAGTTTTAAGCTTTGTCCAATGTAAAGGCTGCAGCTTAAAAGTGCAGAGAAGTCACTCAAGTTACCAGAAACTCAGTAACTGCACTGAGAAAACAAGATTGCAGTTTGTTTTTAAACTCCTGAAGGACTGCCTTTCATGTGCATTTTAAATAACTAAATACTGTTTCTCTGTGAGCTGGGATTGACTGGAGTCTTTAGATAAAAGTGTTTTGCCAAACTTCTGAGGTAAGTGTCCTGTATCAACCAAATACCATCCTCCAGGAAGCGATGCTATAGAAAAGGTTCTCACTATGGAGCCTCTCCACAGTATCTATATATAGTTTGAAAAGCTTGTTGCAAATGAATAGTGCTATAGAATTGTGAAATATAAATAATCATCATAATTAATGTGCTGTGCTCTTGCTGCAGCTCTCAGTTCAAAAGCTTATCTCAGTTTGGATATTTCTGGATCCCGCATTGTGCTCTATATTATTCCCTTACTGCTCTGGTAAAGTTATTTGCCTTTGACTGTGCAGGACTAAGACTGAATGCTGCACTGCATCCTCTCACCGAATGTATTTAAAGGGACAGATCAAAAATTTTTAATTAAACAAAATTATTATCAAATAAACAATGTTACATTTGTTTGTGTGTGACCTGTTTCTTAAACACATTTTCAAAAACACTCTATAGAGAGAGCTCAGGATTCCCCCCTACTCCTCCTTCTCCCCCTCCACCCCCCGCACATTTTATAGAAAGGGAAACTGAGGTAAAGTGAATTTCCAAAGTAATCTGGCAGTGACAGTTTGGAAACAGAGTACAAAGAGGGTCCAGTTTTCAGAGCTTTTAGAACTTGCAGCAGTTATTAAGCTCAATAGGAGTTTGTGAGCATACCGGATACCTCATGTGCTTTCAACACTGCTTATCTGCCTTTGTATGGATGAAAGCCATCGTACTGTTTAATTCTACTCAGCTGAAATTCATGGCATTAGTGCTTGATTCAGACACAGCACTTGAACATATACGTATCACATCTATCTGTGCTCATGTTCTCAGAATTGAGAGGGTGCCTACATTGGCAGTTGAGTACCCAGGAAGCACAATTTCACTGCACCCTGTGTATCATCCCATCTAATATATTTCCCTGAGAATGCAGTGGGAGACAAAGTGATGTTTTCTTAAATCCACGTAAGGGTATAATCAGTCACTCATGTATATGCAGAAAATGTCTGCTTTTCAATTCCACCCCTAACTCACCTGCTCAAGATGGGTTTTTTTGGCAGAGGTTGTTATCTTCCCCATTGTAAAAATGGGCTTTAAAACCAAGCTGTTAGTGGTACTTCATGCCAGGTACATTTACCTAGCTCAGTTTAATATATTTTTTTCCTGCAGAGCTCTGCCAAAACCCACTCTCCCTTTCACCACTGATTGCTATGGCAACCAGAAAAACCAGGAAGATGATGTAGATACGTACATTCACAAAGAGGAATACCTGGGTTATTGTTTGAGCCAGGTTCTCCCCAACAAAGACGTCTGCTTTGCTGCTGAGACGGAGGAGCACAGGATGAACAGCAGAAAATCCTTGTGAGTAGACTGTGATTCAAACTCAACTCCTAGAATTAGAAATCCTTAGGAATTAGAAAAGTCCAGTTGGAATGTGTCATAGGCTGAATTAGCCAGGCCCCAGCAAACTTATTAGCTCAGAGCTAGTGTAAATCTCACAAGATGGTAAAAGAGGAGGTGGAGGCAGTCCTGGAAAGCAACAGTCTCTCATCAAAGGGCTGGATGCAGCAGGACAATGGTTACTGACAATATTCTCAAATATACAAGATTTGGAAGGTGCAGACTTGAAAGGTGCATATTTGAAAGCTGGATGCACAAAAGTGAAAAAAAGATCCACTTTTGATACCTCAGTGACTTGTCTGTTATGCTTTTATTTTTAAATATCTAAGATATTTAAGGATACCTTAAATATCATACCTGGTGACTTGCTCATTTATTTCATATTTTATTCCTTTAGCTTTTAGACTTCATATGCTAGATAAAAAATAACAGTCCCTTTCTTGCTTGCATCTCAGTCTTATTCTATAAAATTGACATCCACTTATCCATTGCTGTAGACAAATAAAATGTTTCATAAGAAATTTTTCTGCCAGGGGGTATAAATGATACAAACAATGTGAAAACTTAAAAAAACTCACAACTTTCCAAACCCCACAAAAAGCAACAAAACCCCAAGAACACTTCTCATGGCCGCTTTTATTTAAAAATTTATCATTAATAATGTCAGTACAAAAGGTACCACCACGGTGACACAAAGTTAGGAGGTATTGTCAATAAAGGAAGATTCAGAGGAAGAGGTGATCTTGAAGACTGCAATGTCAGAATTGAAGTGAAAAAAACATTAAATAGTAGAAAATATAAGGTTGTGCTATTAAGGACTAACACGAACTTCTGGTTGTAGTTGGGAGCTTAACATACAGATAAGTTGACAAGGCTCTGGATGTACATGTTCATCACAGGAGTCATCAGTGTAACACAACCATGGAAAAAGCTAATGGGATCCAAGGATGGCTCAGAAAAAGCCGTGTCAGTGGAGATGGAAAATCATTGTATTTGTTAAACAAGGCTGATAAAACCTTGTCAGGAATAGCAGCTACAGTTCAGAAATATAGTATCAAAATGGAATAAATAAAAGTAGGTCTCTACATTAGGACTTAATGCAGTGCATTAGTCCGATTGGCTGGATCAAACATGCTACTGCATGTATATTGTTAAAGCCTAGCATGAGAAACTGTCCCATAGATATCCTCTTCCTTTCCTTCAGGCCGCTGTAGGAAGCACTGCCATTTCCACCCCACCTACTCATAAACAATGATAATTTGTCATAGAATAAATCCAAAGTCAAACAAACAATAAACCTAAGATTTTCCGAACCAAATTGCTGCTTTGGATGTAGAGTAAGTCAGTGACAGTGGATTTTTTTATTGTATTTACAAGCAGCTGCTTCATTTTCAGAAGCAAAATAGGAGAAGGACATGCTGATCTTTCAAGGTTTCTGCAAGTCTTTGAACATGAGACAGAGCACTTCTTAAGAGCCTCCTTCAGTCAAAATCAAGTGTCTCCTGGGGAAAAGAACATCGAATCAGTCAGATGAGCTACTTCTCATTTAAAGTTTGTGATGTTTTCCTTGACAGTTGCTGAGACAAGGTAGGATCTGGAGTTGCTGAGGCAGAGAAGGAGTTCCACTCCAATCGCTTATTGACTCCACCTCACAGTGTTTGGTATCTTTTCTGAGAGCGAGTCCATTCAGACCAGCTCCAGCCATGTACAAACAAACTGTATGACTCCTCATTCATGCTGTCCAGGTCAAGTAGGACCACCCCTAGCAGCATTTCAAGCCCCCCCCTAGTCTGTACCAGCAGTTACAGAAATCACAGCTATTCCAGTGATGACAACTAAAGATAGCAAGAAGAATAAAAATAATAGATATAGATATAGACAGTATAGATACAGATATCATTACAGATGATGTTATAGTTATACAGATATTTTCAGTGATAATGACTAAAAATAACATGAAGACTTAAAACCAATATAGATATTTTCCTCATTATTTTTATAGATATTGTTATAGATTATCTATAGATATTTAGGTAAATAGATATATAGATACAAATGATACATCACAATGAAGCTGGAAGTTTCAGAATCCCATCAAGATGAGACCTCACAGGGAAAAGGATGACCTTAGAGTGATGTGGTTATGCCATAAAAAAAAAAAAAAAAAGACAAAACTGCAAAGAAATACAGTTTGTCCCCTATACAGAGTCCCACATCTAGTCAGGGGCTGTACTGAGAACAGAATCTATATCCTGCAGCACTTATTCTTCTTCTGGGTAGCTGGTTCCTCTCCCTCCCCTCACTTTACTTTTTCTCTTTTGAGTCTTAATCATAGCAAGGAAGGAAGATTTAAATCTACATTTAAGATTTACAGAAGGAAAAAGGGTCTTCTGAATAAACATAATTTAACTGCAATTTTCTTCCTCAGTTCTGAAGGCTCATGCTGAAGACTCAAATTTCCACTCTCTGTGTCACAGTGTATATTAAATGTAGGAAATCAGTCTGAGATGTATTATTGGTTTAGGAGAATCCATGTACAATTACTTTTTAAAAATTACAACATACTTCAAACTGTAATAACTGTGCCTCTTATAGCAATAGAGGTTATAATCTAGCCATTAAAATTCCATAACCAACTGCTTCCAGCTATTCACATGTGTGAAACACTGCACAGCCTACAAATTATTTTTTTTTTTTAAATTTACCACATTCAGGCTCCTGCAGAGAGTAATTTCCTTGGAAAGTGACTTCATCTAAATAATATTTAAGTATACCACAAAGAATATCAACAAAGACAAATTGTCCCACGTCTCGACATAATCAAATGTCCATTTATTAAACTGAGGAAAATCTGATCAATATGGAATGAGCTGAATTTTTTTTAAAAGAAACTGGAAGACAGAAGTGAGTGGAAGTTCTGAAATGGCACAAGTTTTAAAATACAGAAGTAGGGCTAATTTGCATTGCTGCAGGCACACACAATTATTTTAGGAACAGAGTTGGACAAAAGGCTCTTTTGAACACGGGACAATTCATAGCACTTACGGTTATGTAGAGGATAAACAATAAGAAGATTACTGCACAATATTTTTAAGTTATTTAGAGAACTGCCCTGAAACCTGGTGTCGAGGGTGACTATGGTGCCAACCGCTGTGGTATGTGGGATCCTGACCCTACCCAGGTGCTTTCCAGACACCGTGCTACATTGTTTTATATATAATACTATAATGCATTCTCCTCAGAGAGGATGCGGGTGCTGTACATCATAAAGAGATGAACCTGAGGAATCTACAATTTAAATGTATTTAAATTCTCAGTACTTTGCTCAGAAATGCTGGTAAATGTCCTCCCTATTTTGTTAGACTCAGGAATATGGCTATCACTGCTACATTTTTCTGAGTTAAGAACATCATAGGAAAGGAAATGCATAGGCAAATGAATTATCAGACATATGGACAACATTAATTTCAAACAAACTCTGGGCTTTATGCAAAATTCCCACAAAATAGCAATAGGATTCCTGTTTGACCTTGGAATGGCTGTTTCAGGGCTAGAAGAGCCAATTTAGCTGCTGTGTTAATCACACTCATTTCCTCCTGCACTTTATTTCTCACAGTGATCTGTGAATGACTGATGCACATAAAACTACAGAATGTAAACCGTGAAGCCATGGCAGAAATGCATTCAAGATAAAAATAAAGTATATTCTTCCCCCACCAAGCGCATGAATTCAATCAAAATGACAGAAAATTTAAGAAAAAAGAAAGATACACTCTTTCAGCACTCACACACAATTGCTGTTTTGATTTTGTTCTCTTGACGTTGGTTTGGTTGGTTGTTTTTTTAATTTCCTTTATTGAATTTCATCGTAGTAACAACCTTATGAGATTCTTCATGGCTTTGTAAAAAAATACATGTTAATTTTATGAATTATTCAGTCACCAAGTTTAGGGATGTTCTTGTAACTGGACTGGGCTCATTAAGAGAGGACTGCCATGTAAGGCCAGGTACCATTATCCAAATTTTACTCTACTGTCCCTGCATCTGGAAGGAGCCCTGTGTATTGCAGAGGACTCTATTTCTGTAGGTATTCAGCATTGCAGATTCTCATCTCTCTCTGGAAGGAAACAGCTCTCTACAACATCTGTTTCTAGGCATTACTTTCCAAAAAAAAATTTATTAATATTTTAGGTTCTTGAGAAAAAATGCAAAGTTTAATCTCCTTCTGCATTTCATTTCAATTACTACACGTTGGAAGGAGGGGGGAAAATCCCATGACTGACCATGAATATTTTGAGATATCATTTGTGATGTTATCTCCCCTAAATATGCATTTTTTTTATCCCCTCCACCTTATGCAAATCCACTTTGCCACAGATGCACTCATGTAACATTCATCTGGATTATATGATGTAAATTTAATTTTTACCCTATAGTGCACAAAATTCCTTCTCTCCAAACAGACCTGCTGCAAACATTATCTTGTACAGGGGAAATAAGAATCTGTAAGTCTTACACATTCACCAGTGCAATTCCTAAAGCAGGCAATCCATTAACCTTCTAGTTATTATTCTTGAGAAGAACAAGGCCTTCATGTATTCAAAAACCCAAACAAGAAAATAAACAAACCCCAGAAATTATACATCCCAAGCCTGTGTACTGTTTTGGTGGTGTCATTAGCAGTTCTTTCTCAAATTAAGACATACATCGGCTGGTTCCTAGTGTTTCTTCTGGCGCAACTTATTATTATGGGTTTTCTCGTGCAAGGTTTGAAAGATAAAGGTGGTAAAGGTACCGGATCAAAGCTTGGCGTATATGGAAGTAATACCTAGCTGTGGCAAAGGAGGCTTGCATAACCTGCAAAAAGTGACTCAGTTCCTCTATCCTGCTTTTAAGGTATATATCTATAAGGTATATACCTATACCTACTTTTAAAGGTATTTGACTACCACTGATTTAAGTGACAGTTCAACAGTCATAGACATTTAAGGCTTTCAGCATAAGTTATTTTACTTTATCATGAGGTTTACAATACTTTTCCCAGTCAGGAATGTCTGAATGACTACCTGGAGGACATAGACTGTTTTAAATTATGTATTTGCACTAATCCTACTGAAATGGGGTTTGAAGCTGAAAGAGACTTCTAGGTGTATTTGTAGGAATGATAAATACCAACAATTTAAGGAACTTAATGAAAACTATCCATTGCAATGAGACATTGCCATGTTAAAGAGAGAAATTAAGTAGGGGAAACATTTACAAATTAGGACATTAAATGCAATGTTTAGCTTTCCATAATGTAATATTGTGTAACAAGACTGTGATGGAAAGTCGCTGTGACAATGTATTTGTTTAAAACAGTAACCTGTTTAGTGGGGGAAAACATTACATTCATCAATATCAGTCTGTTAATAAAGTATTAACACAGTTTTCATATTTTAGTTCTGAAGATAAGACCACATTATTTGAATTCTTCAGAAATGTTGAGGATCAAGAAAAAAGCTGTAGTGAGATGCAGTAGTGAAAAAGGAACACAGATACAGCTATAATCAGACTGAGAATTATATCCAGTACGTGAAACTGCTAATTCTGTGCTGAATTGTTACCAATCAAGAACTATCATTTATATCAGACCTTCGGGTAAACAAGATTTCAGTCCATTCACACAGAGTCTTATTTAAGGATAGTCTTGAAAACTGATGCTTTATAAGTCTAAAACTCAGGGTATTTGTCTAGACTGAACTAGGACGAACAGTATCCAAGGTCAAACAGTAAACTATGACCACTGCATTGCTACCTCTTGGGTCCTTCGGCGGCTTTTGAAGTGGAAAACATGCATATTTTAGTTCTGGCTCAATGACTGGCTTTTAGTATAGCCTTACAATATTACTGTGGGGTCTTTCTACAAAATAACAGAGGTTCCCTTGTTCAGTCTGGCTTTTTAAAATTACTATTGTTGGCCAAATGCTGGAAAAGCTTGTTGTAGTCCATAATTCTGACCAAAGTCTGACACTGAACCGAGTTAGGAAATTTTTTGTCTTCTGCACTGAAAAACTTATACCAAGGTTCTGTTTTCTTTTTGGGTTGGTTGGTTTCTTTCTTTTGAGAGCTAAATCTGTAAGAAACTATCCGAAAGACAGAAAGAGTCAATTAGCCAAATCTTCCAGTACAGCTACAGTCAAGTTTCAAATGTTGTTCACGATTTCAGTACAAGTAACTGTGTAGACTAAAAAATATCTAAGAAAGCATAAGTGAATAGGTTAATCATTTTTTATTCTGGAAGAATAAATATGACAGACTTTAATCTTGGGTTTTAGATTTAAAAAAAGAAAATAGTCCAGTGGAAAGGAGTGAGTTGCCCTACTCAGTATACTTCTGTACAGCAGTATGATTTCAGAGTTTTTTACCTCTCGTTTTTGAATGAAATGGATTTTGATCAAATGTAGCACTCGGGAAATGTGACATTAATGCATTTGACAGAAGCAGAAAACAGAGCTAATATGCATTATACAGGTTCGTGAGAGACCTCAGCCATTGTAGTTGAATGTGATCTTTCAACTTTTATTATTGCCTCGAGCTCCTCAAACTGCCAGCTATGTAATTTTGGGGGCTTTTTGGAGCTATTTTGCAAGGATTATGAAAGAGGTCACCACAGTACCAGGAGTTGAAAATTTAATCTGAGTTCAAATAAACACTTTTGTGTTTGGCTGGTTTACCAAACACACAGTCCAAAGAACCCTACTTCAAGTTTGAAACAATGTTCTGGAAAATATAAAATAAAAAGCAAATGTATAGCCTTTTTTTTAAAAAAAAAATAAATTGAGCAAAAATTACCTATGCTTTGCAGAACTTTCACTCTAAACAACAGAACATCATTAGAAAGGTTCTTTTGGGATGGCAGCTCATTTACAATTGTTAAAACTGATCTTATTACTTGCAACCTCAAACAATATTAACTTACAGTTTTCAGTTGGAAAAAAATGCAACAATGTTATTAGACGTAATTGTAAGTGTAGATGTAGGCAAAACAGAACTTTATCTGTGGAAAGATACAGCAGATTTTGAAAGATCACCTGCTTTGTTCACTTTCTGGTTTGAATGAAAAAGCAGACAAAACACCCCGGAGCTCTACCCCTCAGTGATGATGGTTCAGCAGATTCCACTCATCTGTCTGAGACTGGGCCTCAGAAAGACCTATCACTTCTGTGATTTCAAATGAAACCCAGACAGAAGTCTTCCAGGAAAAAAAAAAAAAAAAGAAAGAAAAAAAGATGTAAAATGACCTCTTACTGAAACAAAAACTTTTCACGGAAATTTAACCAGGTCTTTTTACAGGCGTTTTTTAAAACCATGCCAATAAAGATGTGGGAGTGAAACTACTTTCTAAAAAACCTGGAGATGCAAGCAATTTTCTAGGCGATGGGTGATCCATGTTCAAACCTTCAGTTTTCCTGACTTGAAGCTGAAAACAGCAGTGAGGTGTCACTGTTTCATGACATAGAAGTGTTGTTTTCCAGCCAGCTATAGCACTATCTTTCTGATAAGATGAGACATGCTGTTTGCTAAAGAGCATGACAAGATTGTATAGCTTTTTGAAAAGTAGAAATGGTAATTTGTGACTCTGAGTGCATTTATCTGTGACTCTCGGTTCACTTTTTCACACTGTAAAAATAGCTTATCCAATGAGAGAGAGGTCAGACCAAGTGCCAGGAGGGAAAACCCACATTATGAGCATGGGTCTTACCTTGACTCACAGACCAGCTTTGGATCTGAGACCCTGCTTTATAAAAAATTGTCTGCTAGTTTCTATTGAAGAAAGGATTTTTTTCCTTCAGTTTTTATCAACCTCTTGTTATATCATTTTTATGTAATATTAAACAGCTGTCATTTTGCATTTTGGAGGTGTCTACAGATCAACAGTGGAATTTAAGGTTCCCTTTCCCCTTTTATGTGCAGATAACATTCACTTTGCAAGCATTCACTGCCGTGATTGCACCACAAAATATATTCCCTCTACAACTCTTTCATCTGCAGATGGATAAATGTCTTGAAGATACCCAGAGAAAAGAGGGTAAACAGTAAAAAGTACTCAGATGTACAATTTGAAAAACATAGTTTTAATAGATAAATTACAAGCTACCCCTTTGCTCTTCTAACAAATTCCCTAATCCAATAAAACACCTTTTTAAAACTGTATGTACTATATCAGCTCTAGCAATGTAAATTTGTGTCTGCAGCTGCATATAGAGCAGTGAATAACTTTCTTTGCTCTTATTTCTTTTATTTTGGCACTTTCCTCTTTTATTTTGGCTCTTACATAACTGTTTTCCCCCGGAAATTTGCAGTTTTTTAAATCAACAATATTTTTTTAAAGCTACAGATCTTCTGATATGATCTCATGTTTACCCTGGATTATTTTTTTAAAGCTACAGATCTTCTGATATGATCTCATGTTTACCCTGGATAATTAAATTTCACCTATTAACATCTTTATTCATCCCCAAAAGACATGTGAATACACTGCAGAAAAGCATTCCAACTTGATTTTAACTGTAGGAGCATCTGCCATTTGCCTTTGTAGCTTATCCAGTAGTTAAATCACCCCCAGTGTTGAACAAGTGTGATGTGAATATATTCATTGAGGGAACTTGTAAGACTGAGATCTGATAAGTCCAAGGGTAGTTCCAATTTTTTTCGAGCTGGAACACACACACACAGACACACAGAGCCCTCATATATGCATGCAGGCTCCATAGTTAGTATTTTTATATTCTTATTTTAGCTTTCATCTGTTTTCTTTTTGCATGTTTTTTTTTTCCTTACTTTTTTCTTGCATGTTATTATGGGCACCAATATGGACTTCAAAATGTTTTTTTTTCTCAAATTTACAGAACATACTAAGGAAAACTTCTTTTCCTTACAGTGTTACTTTCAACATTGCCATCTGTCACACTATTTGTCTTTTGAAGTGCAGTATTTGTATGAATGCATAATTTGCAAATAAAAATACTATCCTTAAATGTGCCAGTTATGTAAATGATGTCAGATTTCAGACCATTATCATATACTACTTTGGTGAATAAATAATTCACATTGGAAGAAAGTATATATGTTTACTTGTATCCTAAATATCTAAAACATTTTCTGAAGTAATCTTCTACAATCTTATTACAAAGAAGATTTGTTTTCAGATTTAAGTATTTCGCCTGACATCTCCAATCATATAAAAAAAAAGTTCAATTTATGTTATTTTTCTGCCTAAATAGATCTTAGCTAGAATGTAAACTTTTTTTTTTTTTAACTGAGGGGCGATTTTTAATCCATATTAATGCACAGTCTACTACTGAAAGCCAGACCTGTGCTCAGACTGAGTTATTCACTCACAGGCAGTAAATAGATGAGCCTGGAAAAAAGGCTGATGCTTCCTTTGTATTCTCTGTGGCACTATTCTTCCTAACTATTAACTGTATTTTTATTGTGCTGACACACCGGAGATCCAAACATTCACCAGTATCTCAAACTGCAGGAAACTGTGGAAGTGCAGAACAAGAAGAGGACCCCTGTCCTGGGAAGTTTAGTGATCTGATAATCCATCATAGAGCTACAAACAGGACGTCCAGTAGATATGTGAGGGTGACCATGTTGAGTCATACAAGTCTGACTCTATCTTTTATTAATCATTTAGGGCACAAAAAACCCCAGTGAATTAAATACCCAGCTTCACTAAATCTGTGACACTTGGAAACCTTTGCATATTGATTTAGTAGATGTTTAGTATGTTTTTAAGAGCTGTTACATACGAGTCGGGTAGATGACCCAAGATGAACCCATAGACGGACCACACAATACTTTTCAAGCTCCAGACTCAATCACATAATTTAAAAATAGATCCTCAAACACAGATGCAGACTTAGATGTCTCTGGTTATCTCCAAACTATCTGTTTAGACAGAAGGGTGCTGGAGTGTCCTTGTTTTAGAGGGAATAGAGTTAATTTTCTTTCTGTGTGCTGCTGCAGTTTTAGATTTGGTATGTAAAGAATGTCAGTAATACATATTGTTTTAATTGTTGCCAGGTAATGCTTACATTTTTCAGAGACTTTTTTCAGCTTCCCATAGAAGCTGAGTATGAATATAGACAGAATGATAGAATGGCCAGTGGAATATTTCGTATGTCACACTTGGTGTATAAATAGAGGTTAGACAGGGGAAGAGTACTTGGGATCAAGCTCAGGATGGTGCCAATTCACCAAGTTACCAGGTGGTAAGAGTGTAAGCGACTTTCATCTTATATAGACTTTTATATTTATATCCTTTCTGGTATTGTGATATTAAACTGTCTTTGTCTTAACCCATTAGATTTTTTCTCTTTTTCTTTTTCCCT
>VXBJ01005520.1:37911-49252 GCA_013400055.1 Nycticryphes semicollaris | reverse complement strand
GGAACCTCCTGGACTGTGAATGGCTGGCTGAGGAGGCTTTCCAGCAAATATTGGGGTAGTTAAAATCCCCAACAATAACTAGGGCCTGGTTCATAGGCATGTACTGCAGATCCTGCAGAACATTGGAGACTTCCAAGAAGCATGAGTTAACAACCACTTTCTTCAAAAAGAGAAAATAAGCAATTTAAATTTCCTTTGTTTCTAAAAAGTAATTTTAGTGACTAGTTAAGATTTTGCTCCAAAGAACAATGCTAGCTGTGAGATATAAACAGAACAGTCTACATCTGATTTTCTGCAACCTCAAATGTGCTAGATTTTTTTGAGAAAAAATGGACTAAGAATTGGTGAGCTGCTGACTGGAGTAGAGTTATACGTTTGTGCTCTGTTTTTAAAAGGAAACAAAAAATGTTTATAGTAGATACATACAAAAATCACCCATGATGTGAGGGTAGTAATGATGATTATGGTCCTAAACTGCAGCACCATGAGATGTTTCAAAAAAGTCTTAACCATTTACAATAACTGAATATCACTGAAGGTTATATGCTGTTACAAGACTGTAAGTGACATGTAAAGTTAAATCAGTCTATTTTGAATTCTTTATTTTTTAAGAATGTATTTTCTTTTGTTATCATTTCTTCACTTTAGCAAGCTAGCTTTTAATGACTCAGTTTCTCCTTCCTATTTACCTTTTCTTTGGGCCTTCCCCTTTGCCGCATATATTTCTAGAGTGTTTGAAACTTTATGAGCTAGCATGGCATTTCTGTTATGGTTTTATGTCACTGCTGTATAAAACTTTTGGCGAATGACTTCCTAGTCCTGCTTATAATTGTTTTCATTTGCCTGTCACTGTAAGTTAAAAGTGTTATGAATATTATTACTTCGTCCTTGCTCTAGTCTACTTCACAGTGGAATCCTACCAAGGCAAGGAAATACAGAAATTTTCTAATCCTGAAGCCTACAAAAATTAATAGAATCTGCAGATTTTCTTGATCTCTTTTTTGTTTGTTAGTTTGGTATTTTTTTGGCCTTCAAATATTTTATCTGGAATTTCAGAAGCATATTTACCAGTTCCATAATTTAATACAATAAAAAATGGTCATTAAGATTTAAGGCAGCACACATATAGACTATATAATTCAAACTGTAATTTTACATTCTTATTTTATGGGCATTTAATTATTCAACAGATGCTTGCCATTTATGAGAACTTTGAATATAAATTAAAAGCATCTTTGGTGATTTAATGTTTATTTAGTATTAGTGGAAAGCTTAACCACGTAGGCAGACATCAAAAGATGTACTATATACTGTAGGCCACTGGATTTTGTTTCTTTCATAGTGGTGGTGGGAAGATCTCCTCAGCTCTTTATAGGATGCCTGTAGTATGGTAGTGTTCTTCACAAATCACCATGTCTAGCAATAATTGTGACTGCAAAACTATGAGCATAGCATCCAGCTTCATATAGACTTACAAGACTTACAAGACTTACAAGACTTACCTAAATTTGTGAGAGACTGATGCTCAGATTCAGAGGGACTCTGTTGTGGTATTTTCAGATGATAGGTACATAGGTCAAATACATCTACTGCCACAACTTCTGGGCACACCTGCTAAAGACATCCCTTTAAAAAGGAGGGCCCAGTGTTGCGATAGGCTCTGTAAAGATATTTCTAAAAGAGATATATGCTAGCTAATATAGGTACTAAATTCTTTTACTTAGAGCAAGTAAATTGCCTTTAGCTGATTTAATCAGAAAAGATTAGACTGAAATGAATGATGAAAGAAAAGTAAGCTTGTGCTTAAGGTCATGAACCTTTCTATTGTTGGTTGTTTGGGAAGCCTTCATAACTTACCCTCGCCCTTTGCTAGAGTAACATGGAGCAATAAACTATGCTTTTTCTATACATTAGTTTATACGCTACTGACTAAAGAAAAGATAAGCTGACTAAATGCTTTGAAAATGGTGGTTGAACCATAAGTGACCAGAGAGAACTGTTGTGCATAGTTCAACCTAAAAGCCAAAACTCTGCTCTACTTCCTGGTAAGGACAATTCTCCTATTTGGCTGTCTTGGTCGGACATAGGAAGTAGAAGCCTGAATTTTTACACAGCATCATGGTATCCAGGGATGCTTCATGCTTCTAGTGTCTGATTGCTGGGAGCAGGCAGTCACAGTCTGGGAGCAGTCCAAACACAGTTAAAGAAGTGCACCAGTTAAAGAAAAAAAAAAAAAAAGAGGGATGCAGCTAAGTGAAGAATACAGTAAAAAGACTCATGGGTGACAGGATGGATAGGCATGAAGTAAATCCAGAGAGATGTGTGTGTCTTTGCTAAGTTAAGAGAGGGGAACATAAAACTTCTTTTAAAGAAGAATTCAGCTTTCCTGTCTACCTGAAAGCTTTCCACTTTGCTTTGAGTTCCACTTCTACATGCAGTGGCAAATGCTGAAACTATCTATATGTATAACCACCAAACATATATATATCCACCAAAACTATAGACTTTTCACACCTAGTTTGTTCCGATCAGCAAGCCCAAGTTCACTGAAGTGATAGTTTAGCTGGTAATTATGACTTTTTCCTGTTCTGTTTTTAGATGTGACACATTTTATTGGTATTTAAATGAGAGTGAGGTCTTTGACAGCTTTGTTCTATTTGTGCCTAAGATGCTGTAGTTTTTCCAACTTCATATATCACACTGTTATGTGGGGCATAAGTGATTTAATTTTTTTTCTTTTTTTTTTAATTATTGAACTGTTGTGTCAGACATCACTACCTTATATGAGAAAGAGTATCTTTAGGCAATACTAAACAACTGGTGTAATCTTGCAACCACAGCTATGTGGTTGAAATGAAGCACATTCATCTGTGGCCTTTTATTCGCTGCATTACAATTGTTTTACTTGGTGAGAAATCCAGAATGAATATGAGTTATGACTGAATATTTTCTGTTGTGAAAGCTGTAGAAATTTATTTAAATAACTAGGGCCAGCTGATAAGCCATGCATCTGTCATGTGCTGATACTGGAAGGAATCTAAAGAATATAGGTGCTTTTAACAAAACAAGTAACAGGAAGTTGTGTCTGATAAAAGTGAATGATAAATGTTGTGTTTTCCACTGCAGAACTGCCAGTAGCAGAACATCTGTATTGCTTGTAGTGTTATATCAGTCATAACTTCTGCCCTGATCAATAGCTGTTTAAGTGAAGGGATCAAGGGCAGATACCCGGATCTTGCCTTTATTATGAAAGAGACCTGAGAGATCAAGATTTAGCCTGTAACACCCTTAGAAGAGAACTCACTCTGAGAAAAATACGAACCTGGGCAAAAGAGAGAGCATACAAGGAACCAAAGAGAAGATTCCCTTTCTTCTTTTTCTTTGTGCTTGACACTTTGCTGTGCTTTACAGGGAGCTACTGGGTCTGCCTGAACGCAATTTAACACCAGGTGGGGAAGCCCATTCATTAAGCCTTGTGGAAAGAAAGCAAAAATGTTGTGTATGGGACAGGAGCAGGGACTGGTGGGTGATGGGAAAGAAAGTGCGCCAGAAATTATATAAGGAGCCAAGAAAAATTACTTGGTTCTTGATTTTTTATTTTTTTTGATTGCTTGTGAATAGAACTTCAGCCTGTGGATAGGCAGTTTTGCTAGCTTTGATATGTAAAGGCAAAAGCCAGAAGGAGAAACAGAAGGACATAAATTTGAAAGGAAAGAGAAGATACAGACACAGTGCAGAAATCAGAATACCTGCGTAAACACAAAATTTAATTAAAGTACATGGGAAAAATAGCATAAGAAATTGAAACAAATCAGCTGCAGGAAGAAAAGAAGAAGTTAGAAAGGTTTAATAAAGCAACTGAAGGACTAGTGTAGATGTAATGATTAAGCATTGGGTACAGAATGCCTTGCAGTTCTGGTTGAGAAACATGTTATGGGAACATGCGTTAAGGGAAATACTTCTGCAGCGCTGCACCCTCCTGCTTTACCTTGGGGGTGGCTTAAAGAACAAATACCAAGCTAATATGAAACTTTTCCTACTTTTGTTTGCTTTCTATCAGAGCCTAAAATACATGCATTTGTTTTCATGTTGGTTTGCCCCAGTCCTGAGCAGTAAATATCTATTCCAATGCTGTGTTACTGGGATTTTCTTTTTCCAGAGTAAATAAGATGGGAGAGCTGTCTCTAGTGCCAACAGTTGAAGGTCAGTAGTAGAGAAGTGATAATACCAACGCTACAGTGCATCTTCTGAAAAAAATAAAATATATATATTAGATAATAATATCCTCTAAGTGCAGAAAGCTGGCACTTGGAGGGAACTTCTGCAGTCTTGTCCTATTTTCCTTCACTTTCTAGCTTCTGCTGTATCTAGATACTGATGACAAACTCAGATAACTAAGTAAATCTCCTCTCCAGACTGAGGAATTAAATTTGGGGCACAAATTTTGTTGTAAGCTTACGCATTTAACCCAAAATTTTATATTTCAGGTAAAATTATTTTTAAACACTGCAGTAGTTTATTCATACAAATATGATTAAGTTAAACTGTTATGATGTCACTGCAGTGTAAAACTGCTGACCTTCAGCACTTTGTTGAATTAGTTCCCAGCTCATTTGCAAATGATTTCTATTTGCTTGTCACTTCTCTTTAAATTATCCGGTATTTTATTACCACTTTTGTCAGTCTCTCCTCATGACATCTCAAGTTTCTTGCCAGGAATAGGAACACAAAATGTTTCCAGACTCTAAAATGCATCTCCAAAACTAGGGCTGAAGCATACAAGACTCACTGATTCACCAGATATTAAAGGTCTTAGTAACACAGAGAAGTGAACCTGTGAAAACTGAGAGAGAAAATATTAAAGCAGAAGGGGTTTAACTCCTGAAATATAAGTCAGACTTCGTGAGGTCACATTTTTATAACAATCTTTTTCCTGATAACACTCATGACAACTACATTGCTTTATTACTTAACTGCTAAGTATTGTCTGACAGTAATATTTGTGAAGTGAATTAAAATGTCAGGAAAAGTGCTTGGGAGAGAAACAAGAAGGAAAATTGCACCTGTGCTTCTCTGCTGCAAGGTGCTCCCAGAGTGGTGGGACCAGGAAAGCATATGGAGGGAACCGTCTTCTGTAGCAGGGCTGGGTTCTCTGAGGATGAATAAGCAGTCAAAACTCTCATGCTTGCTACAGAGTGATACACAATCACAGAATGGCTGAGATCGAAAGAGATCTCTGAAGATTGTCTAGTCCAAATGCTTACTCAAAGCAGAATCACCTAGTGCAGGTTGCACACAATGGTGTGCTGTTGGGTCTTGAATATTTCCAGCGGTGGACAGTCCACAGCTTCAAAGGGCAACCTGTACCCATTTAAGCAGATCCAGTGGGCATTACTGAGAAGACTCTAGTTCTTGCTCTGTTTATGCCCCCTGATCAAGTATATATACACAAGGTTAAGATTCCCGCAAACCTCTAAACTCACAACTCTATCAGTCTTTCCTTGTATGAATGATACTCCGGTCCTTTAAACATGTTCTAGCCCTTCACAGAACTCACTGCAGTATGTCCGTGTCTCCCTGTACTAGCCGTACTAGTATAGCGCTGAGTAAAGGGGAAAGATTACCTCCCTATTCCAACTGACAATCGTCCTAATACAGTGCAGAAAGCTGTTGGCTTTCTTTGCTGCATGGGCATATTGTTTGTTTACGATCAGCTTGTTGTCTACAGGGATCTGAGGTCCTCCTCTGCAAAGTCACTTTCCAATCCTGGTCAGGTCCTAGTGTGCACTGTTGCCTAGCATTATCCCTGCCCATGAGCAGAACTTTGCAATTCCCTTTGCTGAACTTCCTAAGGTTCCTGGTTTTGTATTTCTCCAGTTGCCAAGGTCCCTTTGAATGGTAGCACCTACCTGTTGTATTACTTATGTATCCCACTTTTGTATCACCAGCAAACTTGCTGAGTGTACTCAGTCCAATTGGCTGGTCAGTTCGGGCAAGCAAGATTGCTTCTTTGGAAATCCATGCTGACTACCCTCAGTCACCTTCCTGTCCTTTATATATCTGGAAATGATTCACAGCTTTATTTGCTCCATCTCCGACCTGGGATCAAGGAGAAGCTGGCCTGTAGTTTCCTGGATCTTCCATCTTGCTAAATGAAAAGAAGAACTTTGAAAGGTTTAATAAAGCAATATTAAGTGTCAGCACCTGTGAAAAATGATCAAGTGGCCTTGCTGTAACATCAGACAACTCCCCAAACACTCATGAGTGTATCCTATCTGGACCCATGGACTTGTAACGAGCTTGTTCAAATATTCATTCAAATATTCCTTTAACTGATTCTCCTACACCTAGGGTTTTACTTGCTCCAGACTTTCCCACTGGTGTCGGAGGCCTGAGATGCACAAAACCACAGGATTGGCTGAAGTTGGAAGGGATCTCTGGAGGTCACCTGGTTCAAACCCCCTGCTCAGGTCAAGCAGAGACACTGACGCTTGATTGCCCAGAACCATGTCCAGACATTTTTTGTGCCAGTACTTCTTACCTCCTTTCAGGTATCTTTGTACATTAATAGGATCCCCCCAGGTCTTCTCTGGGCTAAGCAGTTATAGCTCTCAGCTATAGCTCAGAGAGTTTGTCCACTCTTTCATTGTCTTTGTGGCCCTTTATTGGATTGTATCCAGTAGCTCCATGTCTGTCTTGTACTGGAGAGCCCAAAATTGGACACTGTACTGCACGTGTGGCCTCAGCAGTGCTGAGGAGAGGGAAAGGATCACCTACCTTGATCTGCCGGCAACAATTCTCCTAATGCAGAATGCTGTTAGCCTTCTTTGCCATAAAGGGACAATGCGGGCCTATATTCAATTTTGTGTCCACCAGGACCCCCCTGTCTGTTCTGCAAAGCTGATTTCCAGCTGTGTGGCCCCCACCATNCTTTATTTGCTCCATCTCCGACCTGGGATCAAGGAGAAGCTGGCCTGTAGTTTCCTGGATCTTCCATCTTGCTAAATGAAAAGAAGAACTTTGAAAGGTTTAATAAAGCAATATTAAGTGTCAGCACCTGTGAAAAATGATCAAGTGGCCTTGCTGTAACATCAGACAACTCCCCAAACACTCATGAGTGTATCCTATCTGGACCCATGGACTTGTAACGAGCTTGTTCAAATATTCATTCAAATATTCCTTTAACTGATTCTCCTACACCTAGGGTTTTACTTGCTCCAGACTTTCCCACTGGTGTCGGAGGCCTGAGATGCACAAAACCACAGGATTGGCTGAAGTTGGAAGGGATCTCTGGAGGTCACCTGGTTCAAACCCCCTGCTCAGGTCAAGCAGAGACACTGACGCTTGATTGCCCAGAACCATGTCCAGACATTTTTTGTGCCAGTACTTCTTACCTCCTTTCAGGTATCTTTGTACATTAATAGGATCCCCCCAGGTCTTCTCTGGGCTAAGCAGTTATAGCTCTCAGCTATAGCTCAGAGAGTTTGTCCACTCTTTCATTGTCTTTGTGGCCCTTTATTGGATTGTATCCAGTAGCTCCATGTCTGTCTTGTACTGGAGAGCCCAAAATTGGACACTGTACTGCACGTGTGGCCTCAGCAGTGCTGAGGAGAGGGAAAGGATCACCTACCTTGATCTGCCGGCAACAATTCTCCTAATGCAGAATGCTGTTAGCCTTCTTTGCCATAAAGGGACAATGCGGGCCTATATTCAATTTTGTGTCCACCAGGACCCCCCTGTCTGTTCTGCAAAGCTGATTTCCAGCTGTGTGGCCCCCACCATACATTAGTTCATGTGGTTGTTCCTTTCCAGGAATTTGTACTTCCCCTGGTTGAAGTTCACGAGGGTCCTGTCAGCCCATTTCTCCAGCCTGTCAAGATCCCTGTGGATGGCAGCATGAACCTCTGGTGTGTGAGCCACTCCTCCCAGTTTTGTGTCGTTAGCAAACTTGCAGTGGATACACTCTGCTCCATCACTGATATCTTTAATGAAGGTGTTGACAAAGTGGGACCCAGTATAGATCCCTGAGGTACATCATTAGTCACTGGCCTCCAACTAGACTTTCTGCCACTGGAAACCACACTCTGGGCCTGGCCATTCAGACAGTTTTTAACCAATCTCACTCTCTGCCTATCCAGCATACACATCAACAGTTTGTCTATGAAGGAAAATTCCTGAAAGCAAATCTTAAGAGTCCTGAAGATTCCTGAGGGCAAATCTTAATAGTGAGATGTATGCAAGAAATTCATCACATGACTTGGCCTTTTCCATGTCTTTTGTCAAGATGTCCCTTGCTCAATTCAGCAATGGACCTACGTTTTCCCTTCTCTTCCATTTGCTGATGACTTTAACTTCCCTGTTTTATTACCTTATGCCACTTGCCAGGGTTAGCTCCTGGTGGCTTTGGCTTTCCTAACCCACCTCTGAAGGCTGGGGCAGTGTCTCCCTATTTCTTAAGGGTTACTTGTCCCTGTTTTCACCCACCCCTTGTATACTTTGTGTTTAGTTGTGTTCATCCTTGAAGCCATTTTCAAATGATGCTATTCAGGCAGCCTTCCAGTAGAAACCACTGATTTCTCTCTGAGTTAGTAGCCTGCATGCTTTTTGAGATTTAATTCATACTGTGTTGAACTGGTCATTAAAAACCATCTGTGAATACATAGGTGCAAAACAACTACTCCAAGCTTCTGATCAGGACCCACCTTGTCCTGCAGTGGCAAGTAGGATACTCAATGATACAAAGATACCCCAGGGAGAAAACCCTGGGATGAGCAGGCAGAAAAGATATGGAGCATATTAGGGAAGCTTTTTATTGATATTTCTAAGATAAAGGGCAGTGCTACTGTTGTTAAGAGGGCAGTTACCTGCTGAGGACTGAATTGAGACAGTAAATTGACCAACTTTACTAACAGCGTGGCCAGATATATCTGTTAAATGCCTTGATACTATATTGATAAACTAAATTATTGCACATTTGGGTTTTGAAAACCTGGGACTGTGATCCAACTACTCTTAGGTGGTGAATTTTTTTGACCCTTTCATGTCCTTTTATACTAATGTTAGGTATTTATAAACAAAAGTTTGGTTTAATTTTGGTTCCTGCAAACCTAGCCTAAAATAGCAATAGTAATATACTGATTACAGAAGAACATGCATTAAGAGGAAATATATATTGCTACCTGTTAGGATTAAAGAAATCAGAGAATCTGTATTTTGTCAGTTCTAGATATTTTTAAAGCAGTGTCATTTCCTCCTATGAAAAGGAAGGAATGGCTCCTTCAGTTACTACTCTATATAATCTCTTTCTTCTTTGACTGCTCTGGGTTACTTAGACTTGCTAAACATGGTGGTCATTGGTAGTGGGAACAAGTATATACCAAACTGGTCTCATCATAAGGCTGCCAAAATAAATTCACCCACAGACCGATGAAAGTAAAAACTCTTGAGAACAGCAAGTGACCAAGTAAGTTATTGCTTGTGGCATTTAACAGTCAGGAGGAGGAAATAACTGTTTTGTGAAGCTGTTAAGAAGTAACTGTAAGACTGAAGCATCTGGTAGAAGTTAATAGAAAAGTGTTGTAAGGTTTCCTACAACTGAAAAACTGATCTTTCAATGACAAGCTGTGCACTCCAAATTACTGTAGCAATTTCAGAGTTTACAGCAGAATACCAATAATACAGATAGTGTGTTTTACACGTCTCTGGATTTACAGGGCTTTTCTGTATAAATAAACTCATACCATCTTTCTGGCTAGTTCACAGAGCTAATTTTGGTGTGAGCCAGCTCACACGAAGCTGCAACCTAACTTCCACACAGTCTTTGAGAACATGCCAGCTCTAAAAGAGTAGCATAAAGCTAAGTGATTACTGCCCAATGTGCAAGATAAGAAAGTGTAGCACAGTTTCTGTTGCTTGACATAGAAGCTCAAGTCATATCATAGTAGTCTTGAGTTTGTTCAGAAAATAAGCAAAATGTATGGGTTGACAATGACTTGTAGACACTTGTATACTCACTAAGATCACATTTGGACAGTACTCAGGATCTGGTTCTGTATCTACCTTGTAATGAAACAAAACTTTTCTTAAGAAGCAAGTCTTTCAACACAGCAAACTAAATGTTTTTAGATGGACTTTCTGTCTTATTCTTGCAAAGTATCTTCTTTCTTTTATTATTTTAATTAATAATTTAAAATATTAACTCACAATTGTTTACTATTTTGCTGGCTTGTTCTCCAAGAGAATTTTATGTGAACAAAAGCTTCCTGTTCTTTCTCACCCACATTAAATGGATGAGATTGGTGGGGCATCAGGAGACACAGGCTAGATGAATTACTTGCCTTTTCTAAAAGCTCCTTCAGTTCCTGAGAAACTGGATAGCAATCCTTCAGAGCAGGATATGTTTAGCCTATCTTGATACAGAAGTGAGCTTTTGTATCAAAAAAAGACTGTATCAAAGTGAAGTGATTCAGAAAGTGCTGTTCATGTATAAATGCTTCAGTTGGTAGAAATACTAAATAGCAAAAAAAACTGAATGAACAGCTATAGATACATTTGTAAAAAACATATTGTTTCTAGCCATGAAATTCACATTAAGATCAGTAGGTTCCACAGCTAAGTCTCCTTGAAATTCAAAGTTCATTTGAATGGTTCTGAATTTAAAAGTTTATAGCTAGAGCATTTAATAGCAAAAAAATTTATCTTCCAGAAAGCTTTTCTCTATATGTGCTTACAGACGCTTACTTCTATGACTCTGTAGATCTTCCATATTATGTGCCACTCTGTGAGGCTCAAGAGTACATTTAATTTGGTCCTATAAAAGCTTCACAGTCTTTTATCTTCGAAGTCTCTTGCCTGAAAAAGAAGGGATAGAAACAGTGCCAGTAAGAGAGAATTTGTCTCCATGGATCAGTAAAAAAAAACCCCAAAACCAAAACTGCAGTTGTCTTATAAAGGTTGTCTTTAGATAGGGTCACCCTACCTTTAACACACTTGTTCTGAAGTTGTTGGCTGGAAGTTATCCTCAGAACAATACTTAAGTTTGTATCTCTGTTCAGCATTTTGCTTTTGTCAGCTGGGAGTGAGTTAGCTGTATCACCCTTAGTCCATCCCTGTAAGTGTTATACAGCTAAAGCATATTCCTGCTGGCTGCTGGCATTGCCACTGACAAGCAGGCAGAGACATCTGATGCCTACTCAGAAGCAAGCAGCAGAGACCTGTCCAAGAAACTGGACTGAAGTCACAATCAAGTCCAGATAAAATTAAATGAAATCTGTTTTGTTCTCCTTTCGTGCTCACAGGTTAGACACTGGCCTTTCTTTAACTTACATCAGAGCTGTATATC
>VXBJ01005520.1:7954-36609 GCA_013400055.1 Nycticryphes semicollaris | reverse complement strand
ACTGATGCTCTCTGCTCTCCCCCACAGGGCTTGATGTTTTATCAGACTTCATGTCAATATTCAATTCAAGCAGTGGGGAAGGCTATGCAAAAGTGGCTAGCAATAAAAATCTGTAAGATTTTCTAATTCTGTTATTTTTACATCCCATCTTAGACATTTGAATGACTCGGGTTTTTTAGTTTTAGAAATGGTGGCTTCAGCTGAAGTCTTGATATCAAGAAGAGAGTCTCAGTGTATGCTCTTCTGTTTGGTTTTAAATTTTTATTCTGCTAGAAAAAAATTATCCCTAGATAAATCATTCTTAATTGTTTGGGTTTTTTTTTAATTTTTAGTTTTTTATTTTTTAATTCTAGGTCATCAAAGAACATGTTCTCTGCCTGTTGAATGTGCCCTTGATATTCTCTTTGGTTGTTTCAATGGAAGACATTTTACAAGCTTTCATTTCTCCGCATAAAATTTTGCTGCTTGCTAATTTGAGAATAAAACATTTTAGTAACCAGTGAGAAAAACATGAGTTGGAGATAATTGCTGTCTACTTTCCAAACCACATTGCTCAATTCTAGCTGCAAAACATATCTGTAGAATATTTTCACTTCATATTTACAATCTTTCATGGATTTCTGGTCTGAATCAGTTTGTGTTTGACATTCCTATTTGGATTTAAATATATTCTGTGAAAAAAGTGCATATTTTAAAATATTTTCTTTACAAGATACATGAAATGTTTTTATGTTTTTTTCTCCAAAGAAATAGAGAAATGTAGACCAAAAATAGCTAACTTTAGCATCAGAATTTTCAGAGTTGCCATAGTTATTAGTGCTAGCATTTTTAATACTTGCATATTCCCCTTCAATTTGATGGCCTCTGTGTTTACAAGAAATGAGTACTTAAAAGTCATGTGGTCACAGCATCACAGTCTCAATTGGCTGGTGGTGTCTAATAGCATTTAGTATAGTTAAAAAACAGGCCCTCAGAGAGGTAAGGATGGTAGGGACACCTTCAGCATACTTTCTCTGTGACCCCTTCGTAACTAATTATAAACTTATTTATGCTTGTGTGTCCATATGTTGGTCCTAAGTGATAATGCTGTGTCATGTATTCCTCACAAAGTGAATAAGAATTACTGTAGCATTTCCAGTTTGGTACCTTGACTGACCTCCTTGAGGGGAGAGTTCAGAGCTATTTGTAATGGGAACTAGAGAAAATATAGGGATGTAATTGTATCTTTAAAATTCAGAATGTCTTGACAAATCCCTACAGTCTGTTAAATTTGTTACATTTTTTTTCTTTTTAGGGATTTAACTGTAATTATACTAGAGCCTTTGAATATGCAATTTTCCAGTTAATAGGAACACATGAAAATGTGTTAAGCATTTATTTGTAAACTAGATTGATATATACCTGTTGTTTTCTACTTTGACAGGCATGCTGTGAAGAAGCTTATGCAATTTTTTTTGTCATGCAGCAGTCAGCATGTACTAGAAAATCTAGGAAAAATGCAGAAAAGTCTCCACATGAATGATAAAAATACTAACTTGAAATGTGAAAGATATATATGCTTCCAGAGTTGCCCTTGTGGCTAGTCAACAGTCCCTCTTCATTTTAAGAACAGCTTGAAGAGGATTAGTCCTCCATGTACTTATCAGCACACTTTTTTGTATGACTAGAGTAATGTTTACGGCTCAGGTTTGACAGTTTTCACTATACTGCACTGCCAGGATGCTAGATTTCCTGGAGATAAAATATCATGAAAATTACTTTGGGGCTGCCCTACATGCAGTGCATAGTCTTACTGACCTGAGCGATGGTCACATTTCTAAAAAACACTGGGTTAATTTTCAGGACTTGAAAATAACTACCTAATATGACTCAAAATTCATACTCATCTTTTTAACACTTGAAACCCCAGCCTAAGCAATTCTCAAGAAAACGGTAAACAGATGTAAAAATTAGATAAACGGGCTGGGCTTGCACCAGCAGGGCAGTGCTCTCATACTGATGAAAACCAGGCGACCTCCCAGCCCCCTAGCATGAAATCANTGGGTGTCTATTACAGGCCACCGGATCAGGATGAGGAAGGTGATGAGGCCTTCTAGAGGCAGCTGATAGCAACTTTGCAATCACAGGCCCATATCCATAACCATATTGTAGTGAGGTTTTTTAGTTAGCTAGATCTGCCTAAACTGTTCTCTGTCAAGGCAGAATTGCTTATAAAGATTAGTGAAGGTCAGATTTCAAAAGGATTACTAGTTTAGGTTCTTATCAAAGCTCTTTGATTGGAAAACTGGCCAGAAAACCTCCCCAAGAACAGACTTTACCTGGAAAAAAACTTATGACTTCTGGGCAGGAAATGGCACACATCATGTTGTCTTGCTATATTTAATTATTTTCATTTCTCTGAAATCAGGTATATGAAAATGTATAATTCACAGAGACTTAAACAATTTAGAATTACCAGTGGAAAGCAAAGATAATGATTCATTCAAAAAATCATACACCATCAGAACATTCTGTAACCACTTCCTATACTACCACCTAGAAGATTTTTAATTGGTTTCAGCACTTAGACAATAAATAAAGTGACTAATGAAAGGATACAACTTCACAAGTGTGTGTATAGTGATTCAAGGAAAATTGAATATAGCTGGAGAAACAATAGATGAACACCCATTTCTTTATCTTTTCAGTAAACTTATTTTTCTAATGAGGAATATATGTTTACTCCTTTGCACTGGAAAAAGATCTTGTGATCCTTCTTCTCATATATCACATCAGTTACATCAAATGAAAACATTTTCAAACCTTAAGGGCCTCAGAAGCAAGTTCATGCTTGTGATGTAAAATAACTTTCAGATAATGTTTCAAGTACAACAATACCAAAACTGTTGTCTGGCAAAGAACAGATTCTGATTTCCCTAAAAGTAGAGAAATTACAAAGGAAAATTCTTAAATTTAATTGCTCCGTGGCAGCAATGAAGACATGTGCTTATGACATTTAAAGTTTAAGACTAAATTTTCACAGGAGATTTTCATAGACAAACTGTCACCAACTAAAGATGAAATCCAAACCAGGTTTGGTTTCCTCAGCCCCAGAACTAGCAGAGGATTCAAACCCAAGGTGGCATTAGAATATGCTTCCCCTTGTAACAAAAGTCTACATTTGTCTTTTGTACAAATGGGGTTTTCTGTTCTTTCTCTTTCACACTTTTAGTTAACTGTTAATTACTTTCTGTGTAAGGAAACAAAGTCAAATGTGAAATAATTAGAGGTATGTGACAGACATGAAGCTTTTGCATTGGCTGCTGGTGATCTCATATTTACATCTATAACATCTCTTAAACTCATAGACATGTTTGACTGCTGTACCTCTTTTTATGTATAAGGTCATTTTCATAAGACTCTCGAGGTAGCATTTTTCTGAGCCATTTAACAGCTCCCCTGTCTTTCATTACCACTGCAGGCTTCTTATATTTGCCCAGAATTTCATTACCTGATTATTGATTTATTTCTCTGTAAGATGTGGAAAAAACAGGAAAACTTTGGTTTTCATTGCATGCAGATTTTCTTGGGCTATAAACAGAATTAAGAGGAATGAAAATGAGAATGAAGAATAGAGTGTTTGCCAATTATAGGAGAGCTGGACCTGAAATGATATTTCCTGTGTTTTTCATTATGGGCTGTTGACTAATGAGATAATCTCATTTCAAAATACTAGGGTATGCTCTATTATACATAAACTGCTTTAAAGCCACCTTTTGCAAAAAGCGAGTAATGGAATATAACAATTGAAAGCCCTAGATAAAAGATGTGCTACTTACAAGTAATGTGACAATATTGTGATAACAATGATTTTAAGACCGCATTTTTCCATTGTTTGACCTCTTTATAACAGGACAAGGTCAGATGTAGAACTCCACCTACCACAAAATAGGTAAAAGCTATGCATCAGCTTCTGGCTATGGCTTTACAATTAGGCAATATCGTTGTAATCTTAAAGAGAATATTATAAACAACAAAATGTACTTTGATCACCGAATTAGTAATCTGTATTTAATTTCTTTCCTCAAAGACTGAATATGTTCCTTTGATTAAATTGTGCATTACTTTGTAAATAATATTTGTCAAATATATGAACGTGGCTTTGAAATCTTTGTATTTGTGAAAAGCCATCTTGGGTTTTTAAAATCATGGAAGGGAAGGCATCTCTACTTTAACTACACAGGTAATAAAACTTTTATGGTGTTTCTAGGCACATACAAATTTGTTCCAATCATTTTAGTTGAAACAGGGAAATATCACCCATTCATTCTAAACATTCGTGCTAGAAGAATAATCATCTGAATATTGCAACAACAAAGAAGTCTACATTTTAAAGGCATTATTTGGTCTGTTAGGATGCTTGCAAATATTATCCCCTTTGAATACAGGCAATGAATACTTTACCTTAAAAAATTCATCACCACATGTGACTTTTAAAATAAATGCATCAGAAGGAAAAAAAAGAGTTTGCTCAGATGCCTCATAATGCATGTCAGAAGTGCTTTCTAGAGCTTTCGAGAGTAAAAATGTCTTGCTCTGCATATGTGAAGAACTCCTAATCCAAAATACCACAAAAATTGTCACATTTGTTAGCCCTACTAATTTGTTAAGAAAACTCCAATACATTTATTATTCTACTGAAATACTCAAAATTCCCAAGTCACCCAAAACATTCAGAGAGATACAGCAGTGTACTTTCCATGTTACATTGCCATGAAGCACTGCTCCACAGCCAGCACCTGTTGCTGGACAAAGCAGGCAGGTGAGTGAGAGAGGCTCTATAGTTCAATAGCTCTGAAATGAGCACTGTGAATGTGGGGAGGAGTAACATTAATTTGTAATTCCAGGAGAACCTTTATAATAAAATATTTAGGCTTAAAAGATGTCAAATGGCTTAGATGAGATGCTCTATTGTCTTTAGATCATGAAAAAGACAATGTGGATTCACATTGCATCTTTTAAGACTGTCACTTCTTGTATTTTAAAGCATTTTTCATTGTCAGTGCAAAGATTCAGTTAAACACCTATGGAAATAAGCAATTTATTGGTTTATGAAGATAAGTATATGACTTTACTGAATACACACCCAAGTAAAAAGGTGAAAGTTCTGTAATATCCTTTAGCTTTAGTTCCCCAGTGTAAGAAGAAATATTCCAGGAAATTGATTTGTCAGATGTCTGCCAGACTACTGCAAAGTAGTGATACCAGTTACTCTCCAGGTATTTGTCTCGGAAGTATAATTAACTTAAGACCTTGTGCCCCCAGTGCTCCGTTGAGTTTGTATAATTAAAATCAAGCAGTCCCATGAGGAAGAGCAGCAAATACTGGATAAGAAGTATTCTGTATTTTTATGCATCATCGTAGCAGATTCAGTCATCATTTAAAAGTTGCCATATTTTTCTGGGTAGCCATCAGAGGCTGTTTGTATGTATCACCGATGATATGATATTCTAATGATGAAATTATAAACTCTCCAAATCTGTTAAAATTTATTCCAATCCGAGATGTGCAAATTTTAAGTCATTTTGCAGCTGCTTTAGCTAGAAATCCCACACAGGATTTCTAGACAAATTTATTCCTTTCACAGTCATGGTTTCATTTAATACATCATCATAAAAAAAGACAGAACAGTAAAATTACTGGGGGAGATTTGTATTGAAACAAAATTTTTGGCCCATGTGTCTATGATGTAGCTTACATTGTTCACTGCTGCGAGGCTACAGAGCGGTAAAGCAGTCTAATGTTAAAGCCTAGACCAACTGAAAGATATGCAAAGAATCCAAAGCACTCTGACAGTAACGATGACCATTTTGGGACTCACCTATAAAACACCAGGCATATGCAGGATCTCAAGGAGATATCCTGTGCATACAAAGATTTTCTGTCTGGTTTACCCTCAGGTTCCCTCACTTAAGCAGCAGCTGAACTCGCAAGCCTTTCCTGTCAACTCCAAAGGCAATAAGTTTCAGCCAAATGGCTTGTGCATTTTAGAATACTTGAGATAATCATATGTCCATCTCTAAGAGAGAGAGGCAAAGAAGAGAGCTAGGTTAAAAATGATTGCTAAGTAAAAGAGGAAAAAAAAAAAAAAGAGGAACATCTCAGCATCACACATATACTTGCTAAGCAATGTGTGAAGGCCTGTCAAATTCTCTGAAGTCCTGGGCATGATGTTTTGCACCAGAGACAGTGACACTCTTCTTTGCAAAAGGCAACTCCTGCAGAATGCAGAATGAATGATGACACAGATGATAGGGCAACATCTTGGCAGGGCAAGAAAAGCACTGGCTTTTACACCTTGTTTCATTGTCCTTCACAGGCTAGGATAAAGTTACAATTACAATTTTTAAGTGTCAGAAGCAAAATCCACCAAGGTCTGGGTAAGCAACACATCAGGACACAGAGAATAAGGAAATGAAAAAATTAGGATTTGTTAAGGTGAAGAACAGATGATCTGCTAAGCTAGACAGAATTTTTTTATGGTCTACATGATTCCGTCATGTGATCATGTTTTTTTTCTTCTCAAAATTGCATATTAAGCAGGTTGATTTTACAAAGTTAAGTTTGGCGTTTTTTTAGTTTCCAGTAAATTGAACTCCCATTTTATTTCAATTTTGATTCAGCCCTCACTGTTATAAATCTATATGTGGTGTTGAGGTAAGGGATGAGGGAGATGGGAGATGATATAAGATGGCTTTGTGCCCAGATGGCCTAGAAGGTCAACAGCATCCTAGCTTCTATCAGAAATATGGTGTCCAGCAGGAGTAGGGGAGTGACTGCCCTGCTCTTCATCACTGGTGAGGCCACACCTTGAATACTGTGTTCAGTGTTGGATTCCTCACTAGAAGAAAGATATTGAGGTGCTGTAGTGTGTCCAAAGAAGGGCAATGGAGCTGGTGAAGGGTCTAGAGAATAGCTGAGGTGTTCAGAGAACAGCTGAGGGAAACTGAATTGTTTAGCCTGGAGAAAAGGAGGCTGAGGGGACACCTTATTGCTCTCTACAACTACCTGAAAAGAGGCTGTAGTGAGGTGAGGGTCAGTCTCTTTTCCCCAGTAACAAGCAACAGGTCAAGAGGAAAAGGTCTCAGGTTGTGCCAGGGGAGGTTTAGATTGGATATAAGGAAAAAATTTTTCACCGAAAGGATTGTCAAGCATTGGGACAGGCTTCCCAGGGAAATGATTGAGTCACTGTCTCTGGAGGTATTTAAAATTCATGTGTCCTGGTTCCATCAGGACAGAATTCATTATCCCCAGGATCAGTGACACAAGTATTCCATCCCATGGGAGCCATGCCCAATCTATTGCTGGGAGCTGGCTGGGGGAGGGGGCAAAAAGGCACAGTTTGGGAGTGGGCTGGGGCATCCTGGGTCCAGTGGGTGAGAGGTAGCACCATAATCGTGGTTGTACATTCCTCTATCGGTGTTATTGTTGTTGTTTCCTTATTCTCTTTGCTCTTCTGTTAAACTGCCTTTGTTTCAATCCACGAGTTTTGCATTTTACTTCTGATTATCCCCCCACAGCTGTTGGGGGGTGAAGGAGTGGCTGCCTGGTTCCNCTGTCTCTGGAGGTATTTAAAATTCATGTGTCCTGGTTCCATCAGGACAGAATTCATTATCCCCAGGATCAGTGACACAAGTATTCCATCCCATGGGAGCCATGCCCAATCTATTGCTGGGAGCTGGCTGGGGGAGGGGGCAAAAAGGCACAGTTTGGGAGTGGGCTGGGGCATCCTGGGTCCAGTGGGTGAGAGGTAGCACCATAATCGTGGTTGTACATTCCTCTATCGGTGTTATTGTTGTTGTTTCCTTATTCTCTTTGCTCTTCTGTTAAACTGCCTTTGTTTCAATCCACGAGTTTTGCATTTTACTTCTGATTATCCCCCCACAGCTGTTGGGGGGTGAAGGAGTGGCTGCCTGGTTCCTTGTCGCCATCTGAGGCTAAACCACCACCACACATAGATGTGGCATGTAGGGACATGGCTTTGTGTTGGACTTGGCAATGTTAGGTTAATAGGCAACCGGACAACTCCATATTAAATGTATGTGATCTCATTTTCCGTATTATAAATTATGGTCATTTTATTGAGGATATACTCTGGGGATAACACAGCTCAGAAAATCTGCAACAGTCTTCACTAAGATTACATACTCTGATACTTTCATTATTCTGTCAGCTAGACAAGGGAATTCTTTCTCGCCACTCTCTTTGAATTGCCTTGCCTTTTGGCTGCACAGGCCTCAGAGGTTTCTGAGCTGAAAAGAATCCTCTTCCAGCATTTCCCACACATGCATTAACTTCAACAGGTTGTAATAGCTGGTTTAGAAGAGGTAGCTGCATTCTGTAGCTTTGAAATAACTTTAATCAGACTGGAACCTCCCTCTTCAGGTCTAGGCATGATCTTATTTGTACAGGGAAGACTTGAGTCCTTTGGCTCAGATCAAGTGAGTTGGAAGCATTCACGCAGCTCCAGCACCTGCTCCAAAACTACGCATGGTCTTCCTCCTGTCTCCAGCAAGCTCTTCTGTCAGATAATGGTAGTGAAGGGGACGGGGCTTTTCCTCTACATCTCTGTTGTTGTCCACTGGGGAAATATATTGAGTAAACTAAATTACCTTAAAGTCTTTCTTTGAAGAAAATGTGCCAATTTACTTGCACTATAATGAGCAGTTAAATTGAAGCTGGTGGATTCATATGAAAACAAACCAGTTCCTTTTACCCTAGGAATAAAAGAAATATCCTTTCAGGTCAACTAAGCAACGCTTGAAGAAAGAAGGAGAGAGAGAGGGAAGAGAGAAAAATAATTAATTGATAATTCAAATTGTTTTTCTGTCTGACAGCTCAGGAGCCTGAAGCTACATGGTTATGCTTGGAAGAAAATGCAGGACCACAGCCTGATAGTCAGCCAGGGATGCCCAGAAAGCATTTTGTGTCCTGCTCAGTGACCATCAGGGCAGCATTGGAGATGTAACATTGAGCCATTATGTTTCAAAATATTGGAAAAATTGCTAAATCAATCTCTTAGAAATTACGAGCTATGAGAACTAAAGCTGGCATTATAATTGATTCAACAACTCTACCTTATTTTCAAGCACTGACACGGTTGAAGCTTCCTGACACGGTTACGTGTTACTTTTTTTTTTTTTTCCACTGGAGCCCTTTTTACATTTCTCCACACAATTTTTGGTAATTTTTAAAGCCTTTTCTGTCACCTTTATTACTTAAAAAAAGAAATAGAAGGTGGCAGGAGAAATTTACGTGTGCAAAAATAGAAAGAGGTAAAAATTCATAAATTAATACAGTCAGATAGTCTCAGCAAAGAATTTGTAAAGTTGGCATGAAAGAGTGATTTACCTATTCGTATTGTAGCAACTCATTTCCCACATTTGATGGGATCATCTGTTCTAAAAAGAAGCTCAGTACTTATTTCAAAGTCTACAGGTCCAGTACGTAGGCAGCTGGGGACTCCGATTCTTAGAAGATTCATTGTTTTGTTACCACTATTTTCCCAGGGGCAAATCCAGTATTGCTAGGGTAAGATAACTGATTTCAGTGAGGGTCTCAGCGATTAACCATGTTTGCACAATTTGGCTTAGGCACTGAGGTAGACTAGTACCAGCTCACACAGGGAAGTGGTATAGATCAGTCTATACTAGGTTAGATACTTATCAGCACATGAGCTGACCTCTTTAAAGCTGCTGCTAGAATATAGGGATTGGAATAAAATTGTGGGATGTATAAAATAATAATCTTGCCATTAAAATTTTTTTTAAACTTTTTCCTCCTTTTTTGGCTTTTTTCGTAAAAGTTTCAGTTTTGTTCCATTGTACTATGGTTCTTAGAAATTTTTGACACATCTTCTTCAGTTCATTAAGTATATGATGTAAAAGAAATCATTCTGGTTTTCCCACCCATTATAAAAGAAGACAGTTTTTTAATTGCTTTACGTATTAAGAATAAAAAGAAGAAAAAAAGCTTTTAATAATTAATTGTTTTCCAACAAGTACTGGAGAAATTAAAGTGAATCTGTCAGAACTATTGAACTTTTGGTAACATTTGATATTCCATTAAGTTAAAGATAATGAAGATCCTATTTGTTATGAAAGGGCATTTAAATAAGTTATATGTGTGCCTTTTAGTTTTTGTATGCGTTTTACATGTTGATAGATTCACTTTGGTATCAGGTCAATCTACTTATTTTATAAATGGCAAGAATATCCTTTCTTTGTGAAGTGTAGTGAGATTGTTTGGAGTAATTAACCCAATGTTAATGATGTAAAGTCTTCTTTTCTCCTTGAAATGCAAAAAGCTAGTGTGGTGCTGAACAGCTTTAGCAAGGGGGAGCAGGGTAGATTTGTACTTAAAGCTGGCCACATAATGTGTTAAGCTTTGCATTGGAAAGGAAATAGCTTTTTGGGAGTAAGGCAGAGTAATATGTGGAATAACTCATGTATTTTAGAAGTGTCATTAAAAATTAGTGAGAGAGAAGGTTCTGTACTACTTCTTCACCACCAAAGCTGTCCAGAAATGAGGTTATGGTGCTATCCTTTTTTACCTTTAATGTGGCAGAGGTTCAATGTTCTGCCTTGTCCTTATAACGCTGATAAAATCCAGGATATAATTCACTTGGGCCATGATGTACTTGAAAACCTAGGGTGATTGCATGAAACAGAAGTACTTTTTCTGGACATTAACAAGCGCTTCCTCACTGAGGAGCTGCAGCAACCATGACCACACAACCTAGGAACAAAGAAAGCACTTTTAAAGTCCTTGTGTTTTAACTATTTTATTAGAGGCCACAGGTAGGGTGATGTCATCTACCTGGACTTATGTAAAGCATTTGACACATGACATCCTGGTCTCTAAACTGGAGAGACAGGGATTTGATGGATGGATCACTCGGTGGATCAGGAACGGGTTGGATGGCTGCTCTCAAAAGATTATGCTCATAAGCTTCCTTACCTGAGATAAAGGAGTCATTGTTGCACTAATCCTTCAATGCCTGTCTCTTGGTTGCCCTATCTTTCAAACAAACTGAGCGCTGCCAGGACAGCACAAGGCCTGGGGAGGTATGACTGGAATTGATCATTTTGGGATGTTAGTTAGTATGTGAGTTTGCTGCTGAAGTGTTGGTGCTGGCCAAGAAATGGGGGAAGAAGAAGAACATGGTGGAAAAGCCCTTTCTGGAATGGCAGGTTGGCCACTGTCGCACTTGATTGCCCACAATTTTGAAGATCCTAATGGCGAAAAATGACACTATGCTTTTTTTTTTTTTTTTTGGCTCTTGCATCATCAGTTAACTTGTCAAGATTTACCTTGCCACTTAAGAGCTACCTAGGAAGTGCAAGGGAGCACTGATTATACCTGTAATGGATGTGATTGATGGAAGTAAATGGAAGAGGAGTGCTCTTAACTTACTATTGTAATTATGGCACTGATGACAGATTTTGGCAGGGTATTAAAATTAAAGAAATATGTGGGTTAATATATATATAACTGGAAAAATAGCTTTCAGTTGTACATAGTTGTTTTCATTACCAACTGAGGCAGAGAAAAAGAAAAGGTTATTTTATATAATAAAAAGGCCTCAAATGTATGAAAATACACAGACTCAGAGACTCAGTTAAGGTCATAATGTTAGTTCCTTACCCTCTGAGACCCCAATGGAGAAAAACAAAAAAATTACACCTTAGGGCCTCTGAACAACCTTTTTGCATATATAGCTCATTTAATACTAGTTGCAACCTGTTTTTTGGTGTTCACAAAGGTCCTTTTTACAGGAAAGTAGAAGAAAGAGAACAGAGGAATTCTGCCAAAAGAGATTTTATGAAATTGATCCTGTCCATATTCAGATGCACTGAAAATGGAGAGAGCAATATGTACAGAGAGCCAATTACATGTGCCTTTAGTTTACCATGTTCAATTACACTGAAAGGCCCAGCTGCCTTAGTGCTGTAGCTATGAAAATTGGCTTAAGGTCTCCATGCTAACATATTTGATTTCAGCATAGCTCTGTTTGCTTGCATTTGCAGCATTCTAGCATATGTAAATTAAAACATGAATGAGTTTCATCTTTCCATTGTCAATTCAATGAGTTTACAGAAGCAGTCTGAAAACATGAAACTGAATCCAGTGTAGCAGTTGAAAATCCATTTTCTTTGGACACTGTCTTATGGTATCTTGGTAATTTTTCTTAGTTAACTTTTCTTGCAATTTTCTTCTTTCTTGTAAGCCTTTGTTTCCTGGGCTGTGACAATGAGTTTAACCAAATGTTCTGAAAATATCTACTCCAAAAGTTAACACATTTTTCATTGAAAATTCAATGCAGCTCCCTTGCTCTCATTGTTTGTCGGATTACCTGGGAATAGCAGCGGTGAGATTTCATTCATAGAGTAAAATAATTATTCCCTTGAATTGCTCTCAAACAGCTTTTGCAGTCCTTCTTCACACAAGAGAGGCTGCCTGGCACACCATTAATGCAAAGAGCCAAGGACATTGCAGTCTGTTTTTAACCAAAATCACATTTAAAAATGTCAAATTTTTATTTGTTTACTAATAGAATCTTCAGAAATTCCACTGAATTGTCTAATCCCAGTGAGATGGGATAATATTTTTTTGTTTTGCCTTATTTTTCTTTATAAATAATATTTTTTTTTCTCTTGATATCACATATTGGGATTTTGCTGTATACGAGGCTCAATAAGAAACACATCTAACCTATCACATTGTGGTCCCAAATTCTGGATGACAGATAGCGACAGATGTTTCCCAAATAATTGTCAGAAAGTATATCTGAGAACATCTCATGTAGCTGGGAGGAATAAACTAAGCTCATAACAGTGAACTAAAAGTCAGGCCAAGTAAGGAAGTGGGAGCATTAAAAAAACATAAATTATGTTTTGACTTTTCCTGAGAACATTCTTGTACATTCACTAGACATTATCACAAGGCTGAAGCCTTCTTCACCTGAAAGTCTTGGATGAGCACTTATAACACAGGCAAGGAATAACGTCTGTGTCTCCCTCTCACAGTTCAAGACTTTAAACAATTTCAAAACATAGAGTGAAGCCTTCTCAGAGAACGATTATCTCCAAATCTCCCTCCAAAGTTAAGGTGCACCTTAACTTTGAGGCTATAGTAAGCCATCTGCAGGCTACTGGTCTGATTGCTGCTTCCTTAAATTCTGTTCAATTGGTTTGAATCTGGGGGTTGGGGTTTTTGTAGGGTTTTTTTTTTTTTGGTTTTTTTTGGGTTGTTTTTTTTTCTTTTTTTGGGTGGGGGGTTGTTTTAGTTTGTTTGTTGGTGGGGTTTTTTTTCCCCTCTAACACTTCTGAAGCCAAATAGCTGAACTGGTAGTTATTTGGTTTACCTACATCGTCACTATTTGTGAAAAAAAAAAAAAAAATTCCTGAAAATTCTAGTGGAAGCCTACATTGAGTGACTGCAATGTAACAGAGTAGCAGTATATGAATTCTTCCTGGGATTTACTTCCCATTAAATTAAGGCAAGCGGTGGGGTGAGGATAAAAGGTAATGAGAGGAAATTAGTTTGCTATGTTTTGAAATCCATTTGTGTTTTGGTTTTGTTTTTAAATAATCCTCTTTGCTGAAGACTCTTAGATCTCATAGCTCTACTGGTGGAATTTATAGAAACTGGAGACAAGGGGTCACTGGCAGACTTATACCTTTTTACATCCCATAAGACTGGTCTTTCATCTGAATTTTGTTGATTGGGTTTTCTCCATGAAGCTGAACACCTCCTGCTTCTCCAAACAGAGAGAACTGAGCATGAACATGGCTTGAATGATAGAAGAAATCTTTTGTTCATGGTGAAGCAGATAATTTAAACAATTACTATGCTGAAAACACTACATCCTTGACGAGCATTCTCTGTGAAATAAGCCGCTTTCCTTTTTATTGGAGTTTGTAGTTTCTGAGTGATGGATTTGTCTGAGCAAGACATTTCTATTTGGAAGATACAAGGAGAGAAATATTTTCACGGTAACATACCTAAAACCTACTCACACTGTAGAAAAACATTAATGTTTTAGACACCAAATATGGGAACTGTTGGTACCAAAGACATATGTTAGGAAAAATTAGGAGAAGCTGAAAAGGAACAAACAAAGTAAGTATCGATTCAGCCTTGCTTGCTGTGATCTGCTTTAGAGCAGTATAATGATGTGCACAAAAGAACAATAAATATATATTTTTCATTTATTTTAGGAGCCCTAGTCTCCAGCAGGCTACTCTATTTCATACATTTCACTATGTTACAAAGAACAGTAACTGTTACCTTCACAGAATCATAGATACTGCAAAAGGTGAGCAAGACCTGTGTTATGACAGTTTTAATTGCTATGTGGCTATGGGGTTTTCACCTGGAGTAAACAGCATCAGCCTTCCAGGTCAGAGGACACACATTGTGATTAAATTAAAATGAAGAAAACTTCATATGATGAGCTGTTTCTTTTCTTTTCAGATTATATTTAATATTGCATAAAGGCATGTTCTGTGGTTCAAACTTTGTTATAAGACTATAATGCATTCTGAAGATTGTATTTTCTCCTGCCAAAGTGCTGCAGGTGCATTGACTTTGTCCATATTAAAATTTCTTGTGTTATGTGCTATTCTTGACTAATACACCTTTACGCTGGTCTTGTTCAAAATACTGAAATAAAGTGAAAAATGATGATTTAAAAGTGCATATGCTGCTCAAAAACAGCAATTGCAGAAAGGTAATGTGGTTGAAGTTGTAAGGAACCCCTGTCAATCATGTAGCTCAACTCTCTGCTTGAAGCAGGGTCAGCTACACTAGGTTGTTCAGGGCTGTGTTCTGCCACGTTTTCGTACTTCCATAGGTACAAACTCCAAAACCACTCTGGACAACTTGTGCCAGTGTTCAACCACACTCACAGTGAAAAAGCATTTTCTCATGTTTAAACTACTCCAAATCACTTGTTTTCCTTCAGGTGTCTGAAACAGCGTACAGAGGTACACATTCCTAGGGATCAGGGTTCCCTGGGTCGTCCTTCTTGATCTGTTTGAAGACAGCAGTGGCATCTCATTTCTTCTAGTCCTCAACTACCACCTCGCTCCTTTGATCCCCTATTTGCTATCACTTTCAAAAAAAGATTAAGACTGGTCTCATAATGACATCAGGCACTTCCCCAAGGAGTCATGGGTGCCTGCCATTCATGGGCTTATATTTAAACATGTCTAAATTTCTGTGTGTTCCCTAGCCTGATTGTCCTACATTGAAAGTAAGTATGCCTTGCTCTACACTTCCCCACTGGTCTTGAGCATGGGATTCCGGAAAGCAAATTTGATATGTGAAGGCAAAGGAGGCAATGAGTACCTTGAGCTTTTCCATTCCCTTTGTCAACAGGTCCCCTGCCCTATTAAGCAATAGGCCCATATTTTCCTTCATTTTCCTTATGCTGTCAATATTCATGTAGAAATTCTTGTTGCCATTCACATTACATAACAAGGTAAAGCCAAATGGCTTTAGTTTTCCTAGCCCTGTCTCTGCACTCTTGGACAGTGTCTTATTTATCCTGGTCACCTGCTTCACTTCTAGTTCCTATATGTTTCCTTGTTATATTTGAGTCAAGTTAGGAACTTATCATTCATTGAAACCTCCTGTCACTTTTGCTTGATTTCTTGCTCATGGGGCTCTTGAGCTTACATAAAGTGATAAAGTGATACTTGAAAATCAGCTAGTTATCCATTACCATCTCCCATGGGATTCTTCCAGGCAGCTCCCTGAGCAGACCAAAGATTTTTCTCTTGAAACCCAGGGTTGTGGTCATGTTGTTTTGCATTTTTTCTGTCCTCCCAGGTTTCTGGAGTCCAAGCTCCCTTGGCTGCTGCAGTCCATACTGCCCTTATATCCCTGAGCAGTTCCCCTCATTTGTACGTATTAGGTCCAGCAGAGCAAGTCTGTAACCAGCAGGCTTCTAAGTTGACCTTGCTCCATTAATTGCAGCCCTCTGTGTCCTGTCACACAGCCAGTTCTCAATTCACCTCACTGCTCCCTCATCTAGCCCACACTTCCTCAGTTTCCTAATGAGGATGTTATGGGAGACAGTGTCAAAAGCCTTGCTGACATCAAGGTAGGTGACATCGGCTGCTCTCCCCTCATCTAGCCATCTAGTTCTAACATCATAGAAGGCTATCAGATTGGTCAAGCATTATTTACCTTTGATAAATCCATGTTGACCACTTCCAATGATTTCCTGTTCTTTAAGAAGCANCCTTGGCCAAGTGGTCTCTAATCTAGTCCACCCGTACAGAGGGAAAATCTTCCTCTTTCCACACTTTCCCTCTTGTCTCCAGGGTCTGGGATTCATGTGGGACAGTTTTAGCACTGAAGAAGAACTGTTTTACTTCACATACTGAAATGGCAAATTCAGTATTAACTTTTCAATCAAGAGTAGGCCAAGTGCCACATCAGCACCTCTCTTTTTTCCCCTCTTCCAAGATACAAGGTCTGTAGGTTCTCTTGCAGAGATGGACACACTTGCCCTCTTCATTCTGTTAAAAATGAGAGGAGGGACTAGGAGTATAGCTGTGAATAACTCCTCTTTTCTGTCAAAGAAAAAGAAAGATCAGTAACTTTAGAATGCACAACAAAGAATGAAGAACATAGCAGAAAAGTGTCTATTACCATTTAAGTAGGTTTTTGTGAAGACAAAAATATGAGATTTCAAGAAATTTTTTGGCAAAGACCATTTCCTTCCACGGCTTCCAAATTGTTAGTTTACAAATTCCTTCCCTAAAATGTCACGTTTGTTTCCAAAATGGCTTCAGTGTGGGATGTTGTCTGGTTGGATTTTTCTGTATTATGGTAGAGTACTTCATTTAAAGTAATAGCACCTTTTGATGTACTGTGATTTTGCATAATTTTATTAGCCATGGACTAAAACTGTGGAATTGAAAAAAACCAAACAGAACCTCTGTGAGTGCATCTGACTGGTAATGTTGTCTATAAAAGTTATTGGTATTTTGAATATAATATCATGTCTGCAATGTTCTGTAATACAGATTTGTATTAAAACTGTATGTATTGAGTGCCATGAAGCAAGTGAAGGCTTGATCCATTTTGATGCAGATTTTGAAAGGGCAATTAAAGAAGTAATTTTTCTGACCTGCTTAGCTGAAAAACAAAGCTCAAAAATATGCTGTGTGGAGGCATTAGAGTACTTAATACAATGCCACACACAGGTAATTGTTCTACAATAGAAATGGTTAATTGGCTTTTGAAATTCATCAAACCTTACATAGGGAATAATTTTTAAAATTCTTTAAAGTATAGCTCTGGGTCAACAAAACCCATCTATATTAGTGACTAGTTAGAAGTTACGGCAAGAATGTATTGAAAATAAATAAAACAATTACAGTTCTCCATGTCTGTGGTGTCTTTGCTGGTATTTTAATATTTAATTCCTGTTTTGCACAAAATAGTCCTAAGAAATGAAAACCAAGTTCTATAGTGCATAGTCTTAACAATAAGCAAAGGACAGAAAAATCCCCAGACTCTCATACAAAACTGCTTAAGACTCTGAAATACTTTAAAAATGTGTCTTCCTGTTAGAACACTCAATTTTAGTTTCATTGTTGGTCTTTTTACCCCAAAGTCATGCACTGTATATGGATACTTCTTAGAAAAAAAACTATGTCTTCAGGAGACTGTTATTTTTCTCTGCAAAGGAAAGTCCCACTTAACATGTATATTACCCCTTTACACCATCTCTGTATTTGGGGCACCTACATTGGGAAATCCCACAGGAGTACAACCTGAATATTTTAAAGACAATGTTAGTGAAAATTAAAGATGTGATGAGGGTGGATTCACGACAAATTATTTTTTCACTCTTTTACGCTTTAGAAATCTGGTTTGTATCTTATCACCTGTGATCAGCTGCATTCCATATATGACAGCTTTGTGCACATTTGGCAATAGCCCTCTGAAACAGCTTTGCAGCAGGATGTTTATCTACCCAGGCAGAGAGTGCACAAAAGTCTTAGCACCCAGAGTAAGCAGCATGATTTCATACCGATAGAAAAGACATTGGTTTCTGCATGTGAAATCAGGTCATTTTCTATACCTGCAATTATGTTTGTCTGTATTTGCAGCAAAAGCCTGATTACAGAGATGCTGAAATGTATCAAGCTGGAAATAAAACTTCCTGAAGCACTGTGGTTAGTGTTAAATATTAATAAATAAAACTTAACTTACAAAAAAAAATTAGGAAGATACCATCTCTCCAGTTGAAAAAGTCTTCAGTTCTAAGTTGGCACAGATGCTAGAGTTCTAGTTTTAACATTGATGTAGAAGACAAAATTATACATATTAGCTTTCTGCAGTTACATAAATATTTAAATGTTCAAATGTAGTAGCAGTTTCTGTCTATGATTTTGCCAAATAAATTAATATAGAAGATATACAAATGCAGTGTGTAGCCCTTGGCTGGCTTCCTAGTGAAAATCTTGGACCTTTGAAGCATTGCAAATTCTGGTATCTAGGAAAAAGAGTTAATGTTTTGAAATCCTTACAATAACACCACCTTGGGTCAATTTATTGTAAGTTTCACTCCATTTGATGGGTTTTCTTCCTTCAGCTGCCATTCATGTACTCATGAATATAAGAGGCTTGATAATGATATAATAAGAAATTAGCTTTGGAACCAACAAAAAGAACCACAAATATGTATGAAATGCTGAGTTCGACAATCTTGCCTTCTAATGGTAGGTAAGTTCTTTTGCTACACCAATCATCAGACTCAGTGCAAACACTCTGAAACTATTCCTACTCCCAGTGAAATGAGAGATGTGAAAATATGTTTCTTTCCTCATCTTCATTAGTGAAGCATTATGCAACTTGTTCTTCTTCCTTGTCCTAAATAGTGTGTTCAATATTCCAGAAAAAACAAACCTTGCCTTAATATTCAAGCAATATTAAAACTATGTATTTGGTAAACATAGAATATAGTTTACATGGTTTATGCTAAAAAGTAGTTAATTATCACCATATGTTCCATTGGTGTTTAAAGAAACCAGCTACCCCTGTTTCCACAGAGAACAAAACAGAGGCTGGAGCATGAAGATTTAACAAGGCTAGAGCAAACATTGAAAGCCCAGAAAATCATACTCCACTGATGCAGTCTTCCTATCTAGCAAATACTCTTTATAATGTTACTCTTCACTTACTCAAAATTTTGCCTCATAAAACTTTGTCAATTATATCTTCCACACCATAAGATAAGAAAGCAAATTCTCTCCTGGCTTAGTGGAGATGCTCAAAACCTCAGACTAGGTCTTTTGTGCTCTTTAAGGAGGGAAATTTATAACAGTTTTATTTCTATATGAAGTTAAACAGCATCTACAGTTTATTAGAGTATGGATGTCTTAACCAGTGTCTAATCTAAAGTAATACAACATTGATTTTCTTCTTACTACTATATTGAATTTCTCCTTATTTGTATATGCATAGAGTAGATCATAGTCAAACAGGTAATTGCTAGAGACATTTTATCATCCCATTCATATACCTTGAAGCAGTGAGGGTAAATTTCTACATATTTGTTGAGGAAGATTTATACTGTTTGAAAGCACATTACAAATAATTTCCCCAACTAATATCCATCTAATATTCAAAAAAGCAAAGTGTCCAGGCATGTTCATGTTGACACATGTTCATGTTGCCAGCTACAAGAACTGCTACAGAAATTTTCTGCATTATCAAAACGCATGGATATTAGGGAGAATTAAGGTCTTTCTACCAATCTTATGTATTTTCCAGATTCAAACTGGTAGACTAAACAGTTCATTTTCCAATGAAAGAGCAAGACTACATGCACTAAACTATGACCAGAAGACAACATTTTACTTCGGAATTCTGACCAGTCCCAGAGAGGGAAACAAGATAATCTCTTTTTATTAAAGTCAGAAGTCTCCATTTGCAGTGAAAGAAATTATTAAATAGAACAGTCAGTGACAACCTGGGCAAAATCCAACCATTGCACTACAGTTGACTTGGGAGCAGCAAAAGGAACAAGTTTCCTTTTCTCTTTCATCACACAAAATGTCCAAACCCAAAACATGATACGTGCCAGTTTTGCACTTGTGGCTGATGGTGAAGAAGATGGGCAAATCATCCTGCATCATCAAGGATTTGTGACCAGCAATCTCATTTACAACCTCTGCTCCTTCTTTCTATTGCACATTGAGTGAACAACAAAAGGGAGACCACGTGCTACTCCTTATGTAGCAGCAGTGGCAACTGATCGCGTATGGGTTGCTGTCTGCTATACCATGACAATACTGCATAGGCATGTGCACTTCTGGCCACCTGTTGCTGCTCTCTTCTGGTAATTCATTTGCTCTAAGGGGGTTATATGTTGTTGTATTATATGGATAACAGATGCATTAAGGGCAGAAACTATTAAGATTTGAAGTATCACATTTTATATTTGAAAGACTGTTAGAGAATTCAAAATGGTGAGAATGTTAGTGAAGATTTCCTTTTTGCTTTCCTTGTAGTAAAATAAATTGTGTGGGGAAAAAGTATACTTAGTTGGTATCTCTGATAAAGCTAGCTCTTGCTAAAGGCGGCTTCTTAGGATTTAATTTCAAACGTCTTGGAAGTTGAAGCAAACACTTAAGTAGCTGTTTGAAGGTTAATCTTGTGCTTATTTCAGTATGTGTATACACATTTGATATTCTCTGATGTTGCTATCAAGCTACGTTTCTGAGAGCTACATCACCCTTAAATAAGCTGAAGGGAACACTTCCAGAAAGACTTGTTGATTATTGTGCAAAAGATATACTCAAGAGAGTGATGTAGAGGAGTTCTGATTTTATAGAGATGTCAAAAGAGAAAGAAGATATCATGATTACACAAAAAGCAAACTGTTTTTGTATTACATTATATAGGACATCAAGCAGATGCCTGGCACACAGGATTTCTGACATTCTTTTTCTTTTTGGCCTTGGTAATTTCTGTAGCTCCCTAGCAGCAAATAAGACTTTCACACAATATGGTGGCATTCAATAAAAGTAGAAGTGGAATGCTCTACCCTGTATGAAGCTAAAACACAGAGTGAGCCACATTTTCATGTATCATTACTACCTTGTGATAGCACCAGACAGGGAATATCTCCCTCAAGTTAATACACTGAAATAGAATTGCAATAAATATGAAAAAATAAGCCTGTGGATGAAACTGTATTGGTAGGCTGCAGTTCTCAGGCCAGGGGAGTCATTGAGTGGCAATATTTTTTAAACAGTCTTCACTCCAGTAGTTCCCATCTTGCACACAACATCTATCTTTAGCCAAACAAAACTAATTTCAAATAAAATGTCACTATCTGTTTTGGGTAAGAACAATATGCACCAAGCTCTAAATTTTAAAACAAAGTCTGTCCAAATGTTGCAAAGCTACCCAATGTATTTATACAGCTGCTAGGGAAATTAAAGGAGTATATCACACTTCATGAAAGTGAAAATAACAGGCAAAACCCAACCAACCAAAAAAACCAAAGAAAATAATCAAGGCATTTAAAATGGACACAAGATGGAAATTTAGATTAAGTTGGTGACCATAAGGAGATTATAATTGCAAAATACAGGGTAAAATATCTTCTATCTATGCAAAAGGCTTGGCTCTACTTATCTGCATATGGAGGTGAAGAGGACACATTCACAATAATGCAAAATTACACCAAATAATGTTGCTTCATTGTCAGAGACGATTGACATATTTTTCGTGAATTCTGATTTACTGTCTGTTGTTTGGGTTTTGTCTTTTCTTTCATTTCCTTCTGAAACCTCTGCTAACTTTTCAACAGTAATCATATTTAAACTGAGAGGGATGTGCAGATTAAGAGATCTTTATTGCTCTACTAGATGGTAATAATGTGCATATATCATAAAAAAGAAATATAAAAAGAAAAGCAGGTGAGTTTCTTTAGCTTCTTTACCACCCAATATCACCTAAATCTCTTCGTATTTATGTGTTGTATATATCTCTTTGTATTTTACTTCAAATATGGAAATAAGAGAATAAATAGTTTAATAATTGCAATCATAGACATAAAATACATTGTAATGGTGTCCCTGAACCATCCTAAAAGGTGATAAGCTAAGGCTTGGTTTTTATTTCAAGATGATTAAAATTATGCAAAATATTTGGTCTGTTTTTTGTGGGGTCCCTAGGTAACATATTTTAAATTATCTTTTGGTCATTCAAATGGAAAATTAATACAATCTGATAGAAAACCTCAATGAAGAGAGAATTCAGACTCAGGCAATTATGCCAAATATTATGAAAGTAAGGTATATGGATTTAACATTTCTGTATGAAAGTGGGAAAGAAAGAGGAGTATCCTTAAAACGAAGTAGAACAAAATCCAATGTAGATCAGAGACCTGACCCATCTACATTGACAGCAAAATTTCTGTTAGCATTCAGAATAATTGTAGGGTAAAACAAGGAATTAGTCTCCTTCTTTTCAGTTTGTTTTCTCAGGTAGACATTTATTTAACTTGAAATACTATTTCAGGCCATGTTGCAACTCATCATGTAACCAGCCACTGGAACATTATTCAAGTTCTGAAACTCTTCTACAAGAAATTGTTTGATTTAATATCAAGCTTCAGCTGACTTCTACAACATTACATAACCATGCAAAATTTAGTTACATCTTTGCGCTAACTGATCTTTGATTCTTGTTGTTTATTACTGATGCCCAGAACTGCAATGCTGAAATACAATATTGGAAGTGGTGCAAATTATATTTTAGTCATCTTCAGGGATTAAAATCTTAAATAACAGAAGATTAGCATAATAACAAATCAGTATTAACTCTCAGCTATATCATGTGATCTGTGACATTGTAATCAATGCCCATGACATCTATAGAAGTTTCCAGCTAAGTGTTCAATATCCTCCCTTCCACCAAAGTGAGCACATCACAAGAGGCATTTTGCCCTTTCAAGGCGAGGACTTTGATTTTACAATCTGGTTCAATATTTGAACTGCAGTAGTTTATTTCTCTAAGAGAAATTAGATGCTGTTGTGCCTTTAACAAGCTGAATTATATATAGGTGTATTAATACACATTAAACACAAATGTATATTGTACATATACATTTGTCAACGTATATATGTGAAAAATGTGATGTTAACTGCTCTGATTCTCTCTACATTATAGTTTTATTAGCAAAATTTGCATTAAAAATATGTCTTAATGGTGACTATTTTCTGCATATTTCTGATTTTAGACAGTACTTTTGTATTTAATACATTTCCTACCATATAAAGCTATATTTTTTAGTTCTTTGGGTTTTTTTAAATATTAGGTATGCTTACCAATAATTCTGCATATATAAAAGCATTATCTGTGTATAGCAAGGAGGGAAAAATGTTNTTTTTTCTTTTTCTTCTTTTTTTTTTTTATTTTTTTTATTTAAGATTTTATATTCTTTTAATTAATCTGAGTGACTGTGTGATTTCTCAAAAATTACTGATCACAAAGCCACTCACAATACCCCAGCTTGCATTTTTCATGATTTGGAGTGGATGGAAAAGGTTGAGTGATGGCACCTGGCCTATGAGAGTGTTTGTAGTATGACAGCTACCACATTTCTNCAAAATTTGCATTAAAAATATGTCTTAATGGTGACTATTTTCTGCATATTTCTGATTTTAGACAGTACTTTTGTATTTAATACATTTCCTACCATATAAAGCTATATTTTTTAGTTCTTTGGGTTTTTTTAAATATTAGGTATGCTTACCAATAATTCTGCATATATAAAAGCATTATCTGTGTATAGCAAGGAGGGAAAAATGTTCTTAATCTCTGCAATCTCATTTTATCTGCTACAGCATAATTAGAATTCCTGTTACTGTTAAATGCTTTACAATGTGGATGTGTAGCAACAGTGCTTTGAAAATTAGGATCCAACTGAAACTCAGGGGCCTGACAAGGAAATTTTATGTCTGTGGTTTACATCCATTCCTATTCAGAAATGTGCATATGAGGAGCTGGTTAACTTAANGTAGTATGACAGCTACCACATTTCTGCTGGAGGTGGACACTGCATGGCCAAACATGGTGCAAGCACAGCGTGGGACATCAACTGCTGCCTTTCCCTCCCCATCAGCATCCCCTGCCTCATGCTTGCCACCATATCAGCCCTTTTGGGGAGCAGGGATGGCCAGTTGGACCATGCTCACAGCTGGTTACTCAATTAGGCTGTTTGAGTGGAAACCAGGGGTGGAAACCCCCAAGCTGCAGCTGGAGAAGAGGTCTGAAGCAGGATGTGGGAGGCTGGAGGGGTGGTACCATTTTTCCTCTTTGCTTTTGTACGGCTGTGTGGGTTCATCCATGATAGAAGTGGAATAGGAGCAATTTAGGTTGGACAATGTGGGTTAGGAGAAGTGGCACAAAGTGTCTTTCACATCTCTAAGAAAAAGTGCTTAAATAAAACAAGCCTGAGGCTTGCAGCAAAGGCCATCAAATGCAACATGTGCTTTGGGTCATAGGCTGAAAATGAAGAAGTATTTTTTTTTTTCCAAAGAATGATCTTAAGAAAATATCAGTAGGAATACTAGATCTCATCAACAAAGTTGTTGAATCTTATTGTAGACAACTTCAAAAGAAAAATTAGCTTAATTGTCTCATGTGCTCTTCTCAAAGAGCATGACACACATTTAAAAGACTGCAAGGGTGAGAGAAAGGAGCCAACCTTCTTATAACAAAATTTGAACAGATGTTTAGCATTTCCTCAGATGAGGAATAGTAACATTTGAATGCTATTATAACTGCCACTGACACTGAATTCTTAAGCTGATAACTGTTATGTTACCATTAACAAATGGCAGTTATAAATACAATGTAGTTTTGGTGTGGGGCAGCGCTATTTGGTTGATTTTGGGTTGTGGGTTTTGATTTTTTTTTAATTTTCAGTCAATTAGCTTTTTATTTTGTATCTAATTAAGACAAAGAACACTACCTTTGAAAATAATTATTTGTCTAATTTTTTGATGGCTTACAGTTAAGCAAGAGAAATATTTGTGATAGCAGTTACAAATTTGTAACACTTGAATAAAGCAAAACATAACTTTTAACTAATGGTGAAACAAGTGATGGGTCAAAACATTATATTATGGAGAATTGATTGTTCTTTGCAGTTTGGTTTTGGAGTGAGTTTTCTGTATTTCTTCCTGCATGTCATGTCTCCTCCAATTTTCCTAGGCATTTTAGTCACAAAACCTCACTTACATTCAGTCTGTGATGTCTATATTAAATACATTTACAGCAGGAAGTTCAGTTACTATTAAGGACTGTGGAGGACTTAATATCCTTGTTTTGTCCCTTGGTGATATATAGAACATTTACAAACCTGAAAGAACAGTTATAGGAGACTCATAAATGCATCATAAGAAATTCATTTTGGGATAAGAGACATCACACATATCCTGCTTGCTTGGGACTTGTATTACTTAGAGAGATTTTAATTATTTTTTTTTTTTTAATATTGCTTAGTCTAAAGTATTAAACAATAATAAACAATTGGAATTTATTATTGTGTTGTTGGCTGTTACCATTTACAGATGGTAGGGCTATACCATTTAGACAGATAGTCAGGTACGGGTGTATAAATAAATACATGGAGAAATATTTCAAGTAAATGAGACAGAATCAAATCTACAAATTAGAAAATAACTGAATGGTTTTAGATCATTACTTTACATGATTTTAGTGCCTGAATTAATGAAAATAGTGCCTGCTTTACAAATATAATCATAAACTTGTTCCCAAAACTGGAATATGAACTCGAGTCAGTGTTCTTGTACACAGAAGGACAGGCAAACTGCAGTCCTGAGCTCTTACTACTAATTCCTTTCTCTACTAATTTCCTGGAAGTTAGTAGATAAATATGCCCCTCTGTAGACTGTTTTATGTTAATAATGTTGGAGGGTTTGGATTAAGTGAATTATAAGACATAATGAATTACCAATTTTGTGCCTTGATCTAAAATTCCATTATTTCATGATATTTTTAGTTATAAAATGACCATGATTTTATAATTTAAAATGTCAAATCTGATATAACATAAAAATGCCTTCTCTGTCATTTGTATTAGTTTTCTAAACTTTGTATTCCTCTTTTCTTACCCATTCTTGTCAGGAAGATATGAAGTTATATTTTATAATCTCAGCCTCAAGTTACTATCTGAAATTAACATGGACTATCAGCATAATTTCAATCAGAATTTTTGCTTTAACATGAAAAAAAAACCAAAGCGTGTAACATGCAGAATACACCTACCAAAAGCATCTTCTACAAAGATGTTCTGCTCCTCCCTGCATTTCCAGCTTTATTGTTAGAGACGAAGATAATTTAGCCTGTCACTGACTTTAATCTTTTTTCATTGAATTAATTAAATTCATAATTAGGTAGTTTAATTTCACTGCATTGCTATCATTTCTGAAGTGCAAATATATCTATGATTTAAGAGCTAAGAAGAGTGTATCACTGTAGGTTTCCATAGTTTCTAACAGTAAGATGCTAACCAAAAGCTCTGACAGGCCAGTCAGTTTCCACCCCTGGTGTTTATTTGCCATCCATGACAACTCCTGATATTCTGTTTTGGTTTGGTTGGTTTTGTTTGCATTTTTTTTGGAGAGTAGGGATGTCAGGGCTGTTTAATGCTAATTTAATGCAAATTGAGTTAATGAGTCAGTTACTATATTTTCAGGTCCCTAAAATTTGGAACAAATAAACTGCAGATCCTAGAAGACACATGTCTGGGTAAGAAATATCAAATACTACTTTTTTTTAAAATAGCAGCTAGGATATTTTTGGTTCTTTTAATTCATTCCTTTTTAATGCTTGCTTTCAAAGCTGATAAAACTTTCTAGTAATTGTTGCTATCAAGTACAGTGCAAGCATTGACAAGGTGAGGTCCTTAGTCATATGAACACCAGGGACAATTAAATGTCAATGACAGTCAGTCTTACCAATGAAAGGTTTAGTTTTCAACTGTTTTTTAGCTCACTGCTAGAAGGTCACAATGACTGAATTAAAACTGCTTATGATACATATTTTCTCTCCTAATCTGGTCATAGAATACTCACTAGAGACTGAAATGCTTCAAGGATATTAGCAGATTAACATTTAACATTGATGTATCACACAGCAATTCTGTAATAACCACTGTACTTGAATACTATACATAGTTGCAGACAAGGTCATATATTTTTTATTATAAACCCATTAACTTACTAGTGTTAATTTACTTTTATGTTACAGTGGGTTAGAAAGGCATTGTCTCTAAAGAAAAAGCGGTACCTGTTAGTAATTGTTAATGGCTTTATCTCACTGGGGACACTGGCTCTCACAGCAGGTGTCTTTTTGGTATTTGCTTCTTGTAGGAATTGGTGAATCATCATGGTGAAGGTCTATCGCATGTAAGATTATTAAATTTATACGTCTTCTTGATGTATAAAAAGCATTCGGGGTTAACTTTCTAATAGGTCAAATATCTGTGCAAATAGGGTGACAAATTTTAGAATGGAATTTTAGTGGTTCTCAGGCTGCAGCCTGCCAGAAACATGAAGCCTGCCCGTGGTGAGGGTTGCATGGTGGTGTGGTGTTCACCCAGGAACTGTTGTTTGACCGTGGTGGTACATGTGTGTGACCAGAATTAGGGATAGGATATTTCACTTTTCAGGACATGTACCTTTTACAAAAATGTCTGTAATGGTGGCATTTGCTGTCCTGGATACATCCCTTTAGCGCAGCTCTGCTCTTACAGATAAGCACTACCTATTTCCTGTCAAATTCTCTTTTTGCAATTTTTTGTGGAGTCTGATGTAAATATTGAGGTGAGGAAGGTGAGGAAAGTGTAAGACAGTAGGACTCTTGCCTGCTATGTAACGTGCAGCTGGACGGCTTTCAAGGGGAGTCATGTTAAAAAAGGTTGGGCATTATTCCTCTAAAATAAATGGGCATGTGTCTCTTTCTGCCATGCACACAGAAACAGGAGATTATGTGAAGAAAGCAAAGGTACAGTTGGAAAAGACCTTTGCTTCCCTGCTCCTGAAGACATACTTTTGTTTAACACAAGAAATTGATAAATTATTCAAGAATAATTAATATTCCAGAGATATTCCCCATGTACTGTGATCAAGGATATCTTGTTTTTTAACAACTTTGATTCTGCATTTATGATAGTGAAAAAGAACCTGATGTGAGCAAAATTCACTCTCTGCATTTGGATATTACATAAGAGATAAAAAGTCTTCAGTCACTTCAGAGAGCTTATGCCAAGTTTGTACAATATTTTGCCTTTCCGAGATAAAACCATTCTCCAAAATTATAGTAATGCAGATTTATTGATGCCTACAAGGGTAAATTAGGGCATTAATTAGCATTAACCACTCTTTTCCTTAAGGACAATGTAAATGTAAATTACATTATCAGTCTATGAAACTTACTGTTTTCTCTACATTGTACACTTTAAAATGACATTGCTGAGACTAAGATTAGAGTATGAAATGAACAAAACCACATGATCTTTTACCTAAATGTTTTTTTTTTTTTTT
>VXBJ01005519.1:134870-149079 GCA_013400055.1 Nycticryphes semicollaris | reverse complement strand
TATCCCAGGAATTATTTTTCTTAAGAAGAACAAATCATCATCACCAGTGGACATGTTTTTCTGATTAAACATTATCAGAGACTAGAACTGAATACTCCTGGAGACCATTTTATTTTTTTTTTTTGTTATGAAATTAGTGTTCTCTCAACTCCGGTTTAGGAAAAGGTGAGTTGTCAGCCAAAGCTTTCTGAAAGCTTTTGTATTTGCCATGTCCCAAGTTTGTTGCAGCATGAGTCCTTTGTGTGCCAGTGCTCTGTGCTAGCAAACCTTGCAGTGTACAGACATGAGCCTCTGGACAGAACAAACAGAAATGGGAGGTTTTGCGTCAAGGGAGAAATTCCCATTTGATAAGTTTTTCAAATGCTTTGGAGTTTTCCAGAGGAGGTTTTAAAAAATATTCTGATTCCAGAGAATCTCTTCCCTTTTTCTTAGGAACTTCTCCCTGCAACCCTTCCAAATCAGGGTTTTCCCAGGAGCATCCTGTAGCGTCCGCTCTCCAGCTGGTGGGAGAGGAGCCTGCCTCTCCTGCCTGCTCTGCCTTTTGGATAGATCTGCGTGGGTTCGTGTTATAAACTGAGGTTGAAATTCTGAAGTAGTTGCTCTTAAAACTGTTCCATCCCCGAGGTCTTCTGTGGGTATCCTTAGACAAAACGCCTATTGGTGTGAGATACCAATTGTCAGGTTAAGGAGGAGGTTTAACATTTTGGGACTGGGATTGCTGAGAACGGCTGCATTCAGCAGCAGTCTGGAGGTAGGAGTAGGTATGTTTCTCACCTGCCTGCAGAAAAGGACGTAGGAAAGTGGAAATTTCTTTAGAGGAGGTGGTGATCAGGAGCATTTTCAAAGAGAAGGGATGGCAGAGAGGGAGGAGGGGAGGCTTTGGGCAGGAGTGGCAGCCCTGGTCTGGGTCATGCTCTGGAGGGCTCAGGGAACCCCAGAGGGGATGTGTATGTAGGGCTGTTTATTTTTGGATAGAACAGTGATTTCCTCATACTACATAATAAAAGACAGGAAGACTCTCAACTCTTGTGCTAAAATGGATGTGTGTTTTGTGATGCATTTATGTTAATCCCCTGAAGAGATGAAAACAAGTGAGTTCCTCCTGAACTCAGACAGGGAATAGGACTACCCTGAGGAAGGAGAAACTGGCAAGGCATTTCTAGGGCCAAGAGCAGAAGCTGCATTTCCGCACAGCAGTCTAGGTAAAAAAGGCCAGTGTCCTGGTTTGAGGTAAAATGAACCAATTTTCTGTTTTGTAATTTTACTTTTTTAGCTGGGCTTCTTCTAACTAAACTCTAAAATTAACAGCATATTGTCCAGAAACTGCTCACTCTCATGGTGATAAGGAACCAAGGAATGGTGCAGAGAGGCCCTTGCTTATACTTATTGCTGTAACAACCAAGGTCAGGCAATTTCATTATTTGCCCCGTTGGAGGGTCGGAGGCAGAAAAGTGTAGAGGGGTCACACCTGTAGGGAGGAGAGGACAGGACAGGTGACCCCAAACTGACCAGCCTGACTTGGTGCAGAAGTACATGTCTCAGAGAAGCTGCAGGCTTTTGTTTTGTAAATATTTCTGAGTCGTATCATTAATCCATAATTTCTGATATATTTTTCTTTGCTCTCACAAATCAAAACACAGCTTTTTCAGAAGCAACAGCATCTGACATAGCTACTGCTTCTGGGGGTTCTGTCTGGGGGCCTGGGCTAGTGATTTTAACAAATGCCACACTCAGGTTTTGTAAAATAAATGAAAACCTTCACAATTTGGCCACCAGTGCTGAGCAGCTTTTCTAGTGTTTGGAAAACGACCTGAAAAATAACTGGATTTTCTTCCCAGAGCGATATAGCAGTAGCCTAACGCAAATCTTTTCTACCTCTTTTCAATATCTTGGTGCTTTTAATAATTCCGCAGTCCCCAGCAGCAATAAAAGAAAGTGCAGTAATATGATTGATTTGAGAACACTAGGTGCTACCTCGTTACATCAGTATATGGGACAAGTTGGGCATCATATCACTAGGTGTCTTGAGTTAAATTCACCATCATTCTGTGCAAACAGCCACTCAGACCTTGCAAAGAGCAAGGGTGCTGGGTGGGTGTGCATGCACACTCTGGTGGGCTGGATGCTGCATGGGCAGAAGCTTTTGGGCAGCAGCACACCCTCACTCTCGATGTTGAAAGAATATTTGTGCAGTTCTTCTTCTAAGCCATTCTCCCTGGGGCTCTGCGGGGCTTGTGTTAAAAATTTTTGCTCAGCTCAGTATCTGGTGATTTCTTCGGCTGGTGCTTTTTGTATCCTCAAAGATACAGAGATCCCCCTTCCTCTGGAAGACTCTCCCTCTGGCTGAGTTAGTGCCTCAGGCTGTGGGAGTGTGAACGCAACCACCCAGCCAGGAGGGTGGAGGAGGAGAAAACTTTTTGCACCATTCAGTTCTGGTCCTGCTCTTCAGAGACACAAAATGAGGAGCTGCTGTGTGCAGGTGCAACGTTATGGGGTTTTGTGGGGCAATAATATGAAGGAATGAAGAAATTAAATTAACTGAATGTGCTTTTATATACTTTCTTGCATATATAGGCAGTCTAAAAGCTTGTAGTTTCTTACTGCTTTCATTTATTGCCTCTAGTACAGGAATGACAAACTAAACACCACATACATTAACGTACATGGGTTTCAGTCACGCCAAATATCTAGCAACAGCCTGGAAGACATTTTTTTTCCTATAGTCTGTGGCTGAACTTATGTGTAGAAAAGCAATACTGCTGCCTCTGCTTTTAAAAAATGCACTAATAGCTCTGAGTTACTGAGCAAATGTAGAGTTTTACTAAACTGTGCTTTGTGTTCCTGCTGGCTATAGATAAGATTGTCTCCTCTTCAGAAGATAGGCTATGAAAATGAGGAAAGGTTGTTCCCCACGTTTTTTCTCCAACAATAGTTGTTTGAGACCAAGGTTTAAGAAAGGCCTGCATTTTCCTCTTCTCAGCTTTCTTATTTCTCATTCTGAAAAATAAGAAAGCTGAAAATGTTTCTAATATCTACACTGACTGATCTCATTCACTGTGAAGCTGTCTCACCGGGCCCCGGTTATCTGCCAGTGCTTTAGCATGTGAGTAATTAATTGCCTAGGAGCGAGGGCAGTGCATTTAAAAAACTCCAGTTGCTCTTTAGAATGGGGGTACTTTTATTAGCTATGTTGGAAAACATGAAAGAATAAAATTTCTAGATTTAATACATTGTATTGGAAACAATTAACTCATTTCTACCTCCTTCCCATGTCACTTCTGTCTTGTTTCCTTCTTTATTTTGGTTTTATTATCTTTGAGGTCTATTAGATCCCTAAGTAGATATCCAGACACAACACGTTTCATTTCAAAATGATTTTCATAGCTTGTATTTTAAGGTATGTAAAACTTCCTACCTCTTTTCTACTCGTTTTGTCTTAGGCTTGCATGTGTCCTCAATAAATGAACTGTTCAGTGCACGATGTAATCTCTAGAGGGAAAAGAAGAAAATAAATTAGTAAAAGCAAGACTAAAAATAGCTCCATAAATAGGTAAACAATTTGGGGTTTGTTTGATGGACTTGAGCATAAATTATTTTGCATGTTCTAGGATACAGGCAACGTCTGTGCTTCATCATTACAACAGATTTATTTTCCTGCGTTTTCCCAAGGAAGGGCAATCAATGGAAGGTTGATAAATAGTTTGCAAACAATCCTTGATGTTAGAATTCCTCAGAAAAAAACCCCAAATGTCTTTATTTTCTAAATAACCTCTTTCACTGTGCTGCTCTAAAGCAATAGCAGCTCTGTCTTCCTGTGTCTTTTGCTGTAAAGTAACCTCTTCCTTTACAGCAAACACCCAAAGCCATTTTCTTCTGTTGAAATGAATGAAGTTACCCAGCACTTTCTGCATGCATCAAAAGTTTGGGGACCTGTAACAGTGAGATTAACAGGTTCTGATTAGCCAGTTCAGGAGAACACCACCAATGTTTCTGGTGTCCAAAAGAGTTGAAAGGTTACAAGTGCAAATGGAACGGTCCCTTCTATGGGCTTTGCAATTGTGAATATTTGAACTGTTTACTCTGTGCTGCTCATTCCATCATTAAGTAAGCCTCCTCAAATTCCAGGAGCTGCTGTCCCACTTCTAATGCCAACCATCAGAGCTCTTCCAATGTTTTACACCTTGCTTTTGACCAGGCTTTGTTAATCAGCCACATGACTTTCACAGGAGTACTTCTGAACACGTACCTGACTTGTATGGAGCCAGTACTTCATCTTGGATTTCTTCTTGATTCGTGGTAGGACCAGTCTGTACACGATGTGTTCCCCTATGGTAGTGAGAATGGACAATCCAAACCCAATGCACAGCATCACAAAGAGTCCAGAAAAATGCTTGATGCCCATTTGCAGGGTCTGTGAATAAAATCAAAATGGGAAGTTAAGAGAGTAGGCCATTAGTGTATTTTAACATTTTTGCTTCTGTTTTCTCATTTGGAAATGTGGTCTGACAGAGTACCCAGTAGTGCAATTTTGCACTATGGCCTGGATGCTGTTCACAACAAAACCCTTTTGTGCTGCAGAGGGCTTGGTGTTCCCTGAGAGCAAAGGATCTGTCATGGGAACAAAAATTAGTCGCAGACCAGGGTATTTTTTTTACCTTGTGCTGTTTGCCTAATGAGATTAAGTGTTGCATACATATAAGAATCCAGTATCTGTGGTGTCTTTGCATTTGTAAAAGCAAACACTTCCTGACAGAAGACAGTCAATGAACTGTAGCACAAGTCCTTCATCAGCACTGAGCTAAGACTGCCTGTTCATATTTTCTAGAAATTGATCATTAACTTCCCCTGGTTTTGCTTTACCCCTGAGAGAAGGTCATGGGGAAAAATGTTGTGAAGAAGTAGCACAAACTTGGCTTCTCTCCACTTCTAACAGGACTGAAACTGGGTCTGTTAAGAACCCTGACTGCAATCATGAAAAACACAAACAATCTCACCTTCTGCCAACCCACACTTTTCAGGGTAGGAAGCCCTTAATTAGTTTGAGTCTTTTATTGATATTGTGTCTGAAGACCAAGAAGCTATGTACAGCAACCATCTCTACCACAAACACCTGCACTCCAATAAGTGGGTCAAGTGGGTCAGGTTTGCATGTTATATGTCATCTTACTACCTTTATTCTCATGCCTCCATAACTCGGTTATGAGTTTATCAATAAATAAAATCTCTCGCTAATAATTGCTGCCCACAAAAAACTTTGAGAATATTTCCAGGAAAACAAGTTCTGCTTGTGTCTTTCTATTAAAGAATGCTATTCCCCAAGTAAGGAAAAAGAAGGAGCAGAAAATTGCTTTGTGGTAGTGTTGTGTGTCAGGAGATGGTATCTGGGATGCTACTTCAGTTTGTTGTTAGTTTGGTGGGTAGGTGGTAGTGGGTATTTTGCTTTGTTATGACTACAGACGTGTAATCTGGAACAAAAAATCCTGGATTTAGTCAAGAGAAAAATCACATAATGTTTGAAAAATCTTTTTATGACATCAATTTGAGCCAAGGAATTGACTAGTGATGAGTCCATTGAAGCTGATGGTTTGGAAGCCCCTTTGTGTATTTATTGGGCAATTGTGAGCAGTATTTATGTCTCCTGGTTTTCATATTTGATTTCTGTTCTTTAAAAAACTATGATGTGAGATAGCAGATCACAGATTTTTAAAAAGCATAGAGCTTCACCCATCTAGCAGAGTGAGAACTTTTGCATGTGGCACTGGCAATGAACTCTTACTTTGCGAGTTCTCTGCCAAAATCAACCTGCTTCCCCTGAAGCACACTGAGCAGAATTTTAGGGAAGGGAATTTTTTGTACCAGTGAATAAACACTTCAAGGGTGTTGAAGGGTATAATGGGGGTGTAAAAGCAATTTCAAAAGAAATTTACTGCAGCCTGGAAAGGAAACTGGAAAACCAGAATAGAGTGATGCTGGGGTAGAAGGGTGTCAAGGTACTGGCACAAGGATTTTCTGATGCTGAGAGTGCATCAGTTCAACCAAAAGCAAAACTCCCCTCTCAGCAGTGGAATTTCTTATTGGCAAAAGCCTGTTGTCCCATACTTTGTCCTTCCACTTAGGGGAGCAGGAGGGTGACACAGAAATCACAGATGGTAACGCTTTAAACCACTCAAAACCCAAAGTGTTTGAGTGGAGGTCTGTGTTACCTGTATCATTTCTTTCAATTAGCAGAGAGGCCTAACTTTTAGCTGAGGCAGCATAAAAGCAGAATGAGGCCCCATATCTGATCTTTTTCTCAGACGTCTTTAGAGCCAAGACCTCAGTATGGCCCATCTCTGAATTCAGGACATGTAAGTATCTGTAAGAAGCAAAAAGACTGCTATCTGTACTAGCTGAACATCTCATTTAAATGTGCTTCTGTTAATTCTCCAAGAAACATTAATGCAAATCACTTGCATCCCAAAAAGGATGTTCAAAGGAAAGCATGATGTAACAACTTCCTTAGAGATGCAGAGTTAATAGTAAATATAAGAATAAATTGAATGAGAAATAGAATAATGATTAAAAAGGGATAGATTTGTTCAGTCATCTGAAGAACACACACATACCTATCTGTCTACCTATCTATCTATCTGTCTGCTCCCAGGCTACTGCTACTGTGCTGTCACACAGAATAACAGCATATAGGCAAACATTGCCATGCTGTATACTTCCTCAGTGGTAGGAACCTATGAACCATCTGGGTGAAGGCCTCCTTTTGTTTAGCTGCTTGAGAAGTAACACAGAAATCCCCCAAAGAGAGGGGAGACCAGTAAGGAGGCCTGATCTGCTAGTGTGGGGAACATTTATATTGCTCTGAAAATAGGAACAAGGTTTGACAGAATGTGATAAAACTCTAGCCTTTCAAAATAATAATAAAGAAAGACACAGTGGCAACTGCAGTGGGGATTCCTGTGTGTGTGAGATGTCTCCTCCAGCCTGAGATCCCTGTTTGAAGCTACTCCAGTAGTGCTGCAAAGAGAACACTTGGCCAGCTCCTTAAATGAAAAATATCTCCCTTGTCTTCAGTAAAGCTGCTCTGATTTATGCTGATGAGGGTCTGGCTCACTGTCCTGTCAGCTCTGCAGAATCGTTTTCTACCTTCCCTGGAAACAGGTGAAAGAAATTCCAGCACTGGCATCTGAGACGTGTTTTTCACTTGTAATAGATAGCTTTTGAAATTGCCCCAAACAAGACATCTTTTCCTAGGAAAGGAAATGCCAAAACAAAGCATCAATAATATTTCATCTAGCAATAATGAAGATAATGCATTGAAAGAGCTGCCTGATAAAGGCTGCACAGTAGAGGGAAATTTTTTAGACTAAATTAAGTGGGGAAACGAGGCAGGGGAGAAGTAATTAGCACAGTGTGTCTTACAGTGTATGGAATGGTTATTTATAACAGTACCAGCACATTTACATACCATTGTGAAAAGGCAATTTATCAGCTGTTCATAATTACTGTAGGCACACACATGTTAAATAATAAAGGAAACCATCTAATAGAGGCACCTCTCATTTTCATAGCTTCATGCTGATTTGTATCAGAACAGCAAGCTCTACTACTTATTTTGCAGTCTGTGTATGTATCTGTAGGTGCATATATAGAATATTTCTGGAAAAAGCAGCAATAAACTGGATTCTCTGTATCACCACTCTCCTCTCTGCTGAAGCAGTAGGGGTCAGGTGTGTGTGTTAGGTCTTTGCTGGCAATAGAAAACCAACTGATGACTTTCTCTACTGCAGTACCTTCTTTTCTTTTAGGAATAAAAGCACATATTGTGGTATATTCTCTATCAACCCAGGATAAAAATACAGGCCTTGTTCCAGCTTTGTAATCATAAATTCAGGAGGTAGCTCCCTGCATTTTAGGAGAAGAAACTCAATTATGCCCATATGGTGGTTCTAAAGCAATAAGCAACCATAGTCAATCCTGTGATAATTACAGCTAATGGTGCTAAGCACTACACTGGTAACAGCCTCTACGTTATTTGCCACTTGGAAATTGGGAAATTGGCAGTTTCTGGAAGCCAACAAATACAAGAAGAGAAGTGGAGGTATCTGATTTTTTCTCTATATCCTTAGAGAGACTTCTGATTTATCAACCCATATCTGCAATTGCTACCTAAACACTTCCTGCTGTCTCCTTTCTAGTTACAGGCTTTTTATTTGGACCGTGAAGAGAAGGAAGGAGATGCAGTGAAAAAGAGTTTGATATTTGCACTGTCTTTGAAGAGGAGAGACAGAGACAAAAAACAGCACTCAGTGATATTTCATTACTGGGTTTCACGGAAAAAATGCCTGTTTTACTCCCTACTACAAGAGACTGTAAATGCTTTGCTCTCATTGGTTGCACTGAGAGCAGTGAATAAAGCAACAAACAGGCCTGTGGTCCAGCTTTGGATAATTAGAAGCCTCTAAAGATTTTTGTAGATGCTTTGCAGGTTGGCAGCGCACCACAGGTATTGGTGCTACACACAACTGAACCTAAACACTAAATAGGGTTATCATGTGTGTATTAGCTATAATAAGCTATCCTTTTTGATAGCATTGTTCCCGCAAGGATTTTAAAAATCTTTGCTGAGATCAGGAAGTTAAATTTTGCAGCACCTCTGTGAAGAAGGAATTATTTCCAGCTTTACTATGGATAAATAGATATGAAGGGCAGATTTCTAAACTCATTTGGGCATCTCAGTAGGTTTGCAAAATCCTACTGATGCTGATGCTTGTGTTTAGGTAACTAACTAAGCAATTTTAAAACCTGTCCATCTCTCCACATTGGGACATCTCTTGTAGCTGCAGAAAGACTGTTAATTTATTTATTATTTATTCTGTGATCTCAAAGAAGTAATATATATTTAATCATTTAGAGAGTTTATCCTTAGCAAAGACCAGAAACCATAGTTTAGTGTTTCAAGTGCCAAATTCTAAGATACTGTAAATCTCGCATTAGGAAGACAAGTTTCCTTCCCCTCTCACTGTAAGGAGCTTTGCACAGATCTGGAAAAATACTCCATCTTATAATAAATTTGTTTCTTTCAACTCATCCATTTTTTGAGCTCTGTCCGTACTGGGAAGAAAAACAATACACATATCATCCGAATTAGGTACTGAGAAGATGTTTGCTTTTGTGATATCACAGACTGGCAAATTGTGAATAACAGCTTTGTCTCCTCAGATCTGGGGTGGTTTTTTTCATTTTTGACAGGTGGATCTAAATTTGTTCCTCATTTCCAGGAAACTCAAAACATGCTTCTTCTGACTCTGTTGTCAGACTCAATACTCATACACTCCTTTCTTCAGGATCATTATGGCAAGTATATTTTTCCCCAGGGCAAGTACAAATGCCACAACCTCTTCCCACATTTAGACGACCCTTTTACAACGCAACCTGTGTCATTTTGTGATATCCTTCTTCATTACGTTCCCAGTCCTCCAGCGGGCAAGGGCCAGTCTCCTCCCCAGACAGCATATGTGCAGACTGAGCAAATTGTCTTGGCAGCAAAATCTTTTTTTCCTGCTCTTTGTGTTTGTTTTTCATGCACTGGTAACAAGGTACTGTGAAAGGTGACTGACGGGCAGCTTTTATTTATGAGCGCAGGGCAGTTTGTTCCCTTTGTGGAGGGGTCTGCGTGCCCTTCTCTTGGCACCTGCAGTGCATCAGAGACAAACACATAAACCACTGCTTCAAGGTTATGGCTAGAAAACTGACTGTTGGGTTTTCTGGTAATCGGTACTACGAAAAAGGAAACTAACTTTTGACATTTGAGGAGACAAAAACTCAGAGCAGAAGGGCACAGTTTGCTAGATGACAACTGGGCAAAATCTTGGCAAGATGGATGAGGCACTGTTTAATTGTGCTGAGGCCAAAGATCACCAAGTCAGGCACAAGCCACAGCAGATCAAGTTTGAGCAAGCTCCTTCAATGACTCCAGAGAAAAGCCATCAGTAGATGCCACCACAGCTAAGAGAAGAAGAGAAGGTGGAAGGACTATGTCTTTGCTATCTGCCTGCTCTGGATCAGGTAAAAGCCCATGGTCAATGACTGACCCCCCCAACTACTAGCATGGACCTCTCCCTCAGACACCAGGAGGTGCACAGCACTATGCCTTCTCCAGCATCACCACCCATGGAAAGCAGTGGGTCTAGAATAATAGGATCAGTTGGGTCTGGCACCGTCTGTGCATTTGCATGTATTGTCATTGTAAATGTTAGGTTAGATACTGTTCCCATGAAGCACCAGTACACTGTTGATATTAACAGTTGGGATACTGTTATGTAACAATATATAATCTTTTGTTCCATGTATTGGCTGTCATCTGACTGAACTGCCAGTCTATGTGCAAATCATCTCCTAAGTTCTCCAGCGTCATTTGTCCTGTGACACTTGGGAATGGAGAATATAAAAGCCTTTCAAGAAGAAACAGAAGATACGGTTTCAACAATAGCATTTTTAACAATGTAGTTTAAAAACTATGAAACAGCCTGTACGCTTAGTTATCTTTTCCCGAAAACCTGACTACTCTCTGGGACAGGAGAGGCCCTTCTCTTTCACACTGTCTTGAGAAACCATGGTGTGGCAGCTCATCTCCTAAATATCCTGCCCTGATCTGAATAGTCTGCCTGGTCCAGACAGTGAGAACCACTGCTAATTGACAGGCAGCTTGCCTGTTCGGGCCATCCACCCTGCCTGCTGTCAGAGTGGCTTGGTGCCATAGCTGTTTCCCTGCCATGAGCAGAAAGCAGCAAAGCTGCCAATTCATTGTATTTTGGTTCCCAAAACTGCCACAGAATTAAAGAATTTGTAGTCTCTCCTGAGCCTGGGCGGAGCTAATACGCTGGAGAGGAAAATCCTAAGACCCTGGCTCCTGCTGAAGTGGCATTAATAACAGCAGAGGAAAGGCTAAGAGTATTGTGTGCAAATTGAAAACGATTGACGCTGATTATGTCTAGATGTAATATGTGCAAATACAACTCTGCTAACCCCACTTCCCTCCTGCGCCACGCTCTGCCCTAAGTAGGGACTTAGCAAATGTACAACAAAGAAATTCCTTTGAGGCTACAGAATAACAATTTTCAATCAAGGGTACTCAAGCAATATTGCTAGCAACTAGCAATCGGTGTGAACAGCCACTGCTAAAACAATTACTTGTGGCAGAGAGGTTAAGATGCAATTCACTGCAGCTGTTAATTCCAAGACTGAGTTAACTGCATCCCCCATGAACGATCCAATGGGTGCCAGTCAGAGTAAGATGCCTTGGGCAAGTGATTTTGCTGGAGAGGTTCACACAAAACTGTGTAGAGTCAAGCCCTACTGACCTCTGCACTTTCAAACTCATCTTTCTTTGGTTTCTCAGCTGGAAGAGTCACTGCAAATTTTCCAGCCCCAGTCTGGGTCATGCCTTTTCAAGACAACTTTGTTTTCGAATGCAATTTAGAATGAGCCAAGTGCTGCCAGAGAGAGAGAGAGATGGAAAGAGCTGGCAGTGAGTTCTGCCACAGGAAATATAATTTCCCAGTGTAAGATTAGGGAAAAATGATGAGTAGGAAGATGAACCTCAAAACAAATCTGAAGAAAAACTAACCTTAGTGGGCAGGAGTGGCAGGTGGATAAGAATCAGGTATAACCTAGAGGTAATGACAAAAAAAGGAAGATGGATATTTCACCCATTTAAAGACTATACTGATCAATATTCCACCTACACATATTCCCATGTTTGGGCCATTAATCTTGGTCAACAGGACCAGTGTGTCACAGACCAAATTTATCAAAAAGACATAGAAAAATACAAGGCCATACTCCAGCTATCAAAGGGCAATTGCTGGGTCTTAGTTTGGTATATAATCCATGTGAATGGCTACCTACTTAGAAGCAGAGACTTTTTTGAAAGTGAATTATCTGCTTCTGTGCTGGATGTTGTCCTCTCTTCAGTGAATCTGTTGAATGCTACTGTGACTAACTGCAGGGAGTTAAATAATGGAGATTTCTGGGCTGCACAGGAGTAAAGGGTACAAACTAACACAGAGGTAAGACCAAGAATGATTCCTATGCTTCTTGACATAATGATGGGGAAGCTATGCTCTAGAGAGTGTCCACTGCTTGGCCATGTTTAGGAGATTTGCCCCAGCCATGAAATTGAGAGTTCTTGGCCAAGAGGAGTGGATGAAGAGGAGGGGATGCTCATGGGAGACGTGGTAGAAGCAGAAGAACTCAGGAAAAGGAAGGTGTGGAATTAGAAGGTCTTACACCACAACACAGACCTGTAAGTGAACTTTTGTTTCCACTTGCTCTTTCTGATAGTGTAAGGCCCTTAAGTACATGAGGATTCATTCAAGGGCAAAGTCTTTGAGTAACTTTTTAGAGCCCTTTACTTCAATCACCTGAATCAACATGTTGGACCTTGCCCTTTGGAGACAAACTCAGTTATACGCCTTGAGTGAGCCCAACTGAAGATCAAATAAGGACTACAGTCAGAAAACTAGACCCAGCACAGCCAGGCCTCCCTTCTTTTCTGGCACCATGTGGAGGTTTCACTCAGAAGACTAAATTACTTTAAAGCACAGCATGTCTTCCAGCTGTGACCCTATGTTTAAAACCTCTTCAGCACTGAGAACAAAGGAAGTCCATGGGGCTATTAACGTGACAAAAATCAGACTGGCGCAGCTCCTTTCTCACCTCCTCTCCTTTTGTTGGCAGCTCTTGAGGAATCTTTGAGTACTTAAACGATGTCATTGCTTTTTCATGCCATGAACACAGGGAAGTTTAAGGCTGACCTGGAAACCAGAGACTCAGTATTTCATCACTGAACATGAAGGAGTTAATGAAAACCTTGGGAAGCAAAAGAACGGTGTTTGCTTCAGAGATACTGTACTAGCAATAGCTCTGCAAGAAAATGGTATGGTCTTTCCTCATATTTTTAAATTGCAAAGGGCTTTAAGAAGAGTAACTGCAAAAATGACATTCTGCTTATCAGGTATCTTTTTCTCCAGTTNACACACCTGTACCAGTAACTATTTTAGCATGCACTTCCATATACATATATTTATTTATAATTTTTATATATACTTATTACTGAAGCTCTGATATGTAATTCCTGCACTACACTGAATTGTTTCTTGCAATCCCAGAGGCTGTATGCACCCCACTCTAGGGACCACTGGCTTAAAGGAGCAGATATATATATGCTGAGAAAAAACCCCAATACTAAATAAAACCGTATTTTTTAACTGGAAGATGTTTAGAATTGATTCTGTGGCCTAGCTATTTCTCTCTGAATACAGTGAATACAGCCCTAGATAGAACTACTGGAGTAAGATTCCCATGATCAGAGGAAGCTCCTTATGTTTCATCACTGGGGAATTACTAAGGAGGTAAGTTGGTCTCTGCTGTAAGAGTTTTCAATTTTAAGACAGTTGCGGTAATTAATACCATTACCATCTGGAAATTTTCCTGAGATTTAATTCAAAAGATTGTGTTAGAATGTAGAGTAACAAGAGGTCATTGAATAAAGTGGTTGTCAGGAACAGATATGTCAGCTGCATTAAAAAGAAAATTCCCCAGATACCTGTCTTGTTAGATAATATAATCTTCAGATAAGCTAGATCAGAAATAGCAGTGAATACATGCTTTTGTTTAAATGTGCTTTCTTATGGTGAATTAATAACATAAAAAAGATACAAATGAATAAAACAAGTTGAATAAAAATAAATTGGATTTTCTTCTATGAATGTCAGATGTTAAAATATAATTTATTTCATATTAACACAATCTTAATGAAAAACTTAAAAATGTAATAAGAGATGCACAACTACCCCAACAATCTATGTATTAGAGCAGTCTAGTACAGTTTTTCTTTGTCTGATCTCTAAAAAATGCATTTTTTCTAGTGATTTAGTCAGCAGTGAGAGGTTTACAGGCAGGAGGCTCGGGTCACTGCTGAAGGGCAGGATTCAGAGCCCTAGGAAATGGGGCTTCTCTTTTCAGGTAGAATGGCCATGCTACCACTTCCCCGGGGAACGTGTAGGGTTTCTTTGATATTTATCTCTGAGGAGGAGCTACTTGTTTCGTACCAGTGAAAACATGTAACCTAAGTCTTGTGGAACACTTTGAACTAAAACTCTATGCTCTAAGCTTTCTAAGCTTCAGGCATGCTGGATTTTTTGATTCCTCAGTA
>VXBJ01005519.1:114767-130726 GCA_013400055.1 Nycticryphes semicollaris | reverse complement strand
TCCCCCTGGCCTTCATTTAGCATATTGCCTTCCTCAATCAGGTCTGAACATTTCTGAAGGAGGTTGTTTTAATGTGCAATAGGAGCGGCCAGAGTAATTACCCTTGGAGGAGAAGAAAAAGGGAACTTCAATCATTTTCACTGGCCATCCATCACAGAAGTGATTCCCGAAGTCTAATAGCTGATAATGGGCTCTCCATGCCATAGGCAGCTTTGGGCAAGCCTGGCTTCCAGGCTGCCTTCTAATCTGTCCTGGCTAGTATACCTGGGCAGCATGCAGGAGGCTACAGACCAGGGTAGCCTCCTTTTAGCTTCAATTAGCTACCAGATTCACTGAGAATCTTAAGCTGACCTTTAAAATGGGAACAGTATTGATCTGCTTCAGACAAGACCAAAATTGTAGAACAGAATTTTGAACACATGTCATTGAGTTTTGAACATGTGTAATGGAAGTGAGCCTACAAAAAGCTAGCCTCATCTCAGGTGCTATATTGCTTTCACTGTGAGCAGTTTAATGGACTGTGCCTCCGACGTGTTTGGAGACAGACCGTCCGAGCACTTTGAATAATTCCTATACACAGCACTGGCCACAGATGGTACAAGTGATCTGAAAGTTCAGAAACCACAAAAAAGGGGAAACCTTGGTTCTGCTTAACCACTGAGAATGTTACATGATCTTCAAGGGGTGCAGTTTCACCTGCATACTTTCATTGAGAGCACCAAATCACAATAAAGCAAATGTAACACAGGAGAAATAGAGCACTGTGTTGTAAAACTGATCATTACCTTCAATGGCAAAGGGTTTTCCCACAGTGAGAAGCTTGCAGTCAGCATCTATTGATACTTCATAGTCTAAGAGTGCTTTATCCATGATGAAGGCATCGAGCTTCTCTGGATCATGCCTGTATTCAACATCAAAGTCAGAAACAACCACTTCACAGTCTGACACTCAGTGATATTCACTAAGTATTTATCTGTGCAGTTCTCTGGAAGGTAACTGAAGGAAAGCAGACACTAGGGACCACTATTTTAAATACAAAATTGATCTGGATTTTGAAGAAGGGAGCTGTGCATGAACAACAAACTTTGTACATCTGCAGCAGGATGGTGGGTGTAAGACTTATTTTGGTCCCATGAAAAACTACTGATCTGAAAGACGGAAAATACCATAATGTGTTAGACTTCAACGCAATTGAAAAGTAGCACAAAGCTTTATTGTAAAAGATCAAGAAATGCTAAAATACCACTGCATGTCTTGGTTTCATTGTGATTTTAAAGCTAGGGTCATTAGAGCAAAAATGAAGGAGGATAACTCATACAAAAGTGTTTCTCCTCCTCTCTTTCTTGAATATAAGTTAAATTAATTTCCTTTACTCAGATCAGCTTTGCTGTGTGTTCGGTCTTCATTAACAGACTGAATGTTATTAACATAATAATTAATGATAGCATGCTTGCATAAAATGCTTATATAAAAGAACAGTTGCAGTGCCTATTCTCATCTGATCCAGGACTGCACCCTCCACTCTAGTTCATCTTAAAGATCTGGATGTTCTTCCAATGTGAAGTTATATTACTTCATTGATTTCCACAGACTGACTCCAGTTTACCCAAAGGGACTGCTGTGTATCTTAATTATCATTAGGACAGGTCTGGGAAAAATACGTAAACAGGAAACAACTTCTGGTGAAAAATTCACAGGCAATCTGTTACGCAGCTTCTACATCTAAAACTAATGAATTATTTTAGGCTTATTATTTATCATATTTCCTCACTTCTGCTTCCTGGCAAAGTGAATAAATTGCATGACCCCAGATTGTTAGCCACAAATATCTCTCAAACACAGTAATGCCATGATTCCCTAAAGCAAGAATGCTTGGTATTTGTTATTTTTACCAGTTTAGTGTTTCTTTTATTCATTTCACTAATATATGCTTTAAGGTTTCTCTCCAAGAACCTTCTCTCATCCCAGCACGCTAAAGATGTTGAGGGACTTCAGTCACAGCTTTTGCTTGGACTGTGATTTTTTTTCTACATGTTTCTCTCCCTAACAAAGGGCTCCCAAACACAGAGACCTGCCAGGTTTTATGTTGCCCATGCTTGATGGCCCTGCTTCCCCTGGAAACCCTCCAGCTGCTGCTATGCCAGCTTGTTCTCCAAGTATCACTCCCTCCAGGTGATTATGAGCTCCCTTCTCTATCCATCTGCCACACCGCCTTCAGTGACTGTTTTGTGGGATAAGTGACACTGGAAGTGGGAAACCCATCAACCATCTGACTGCTGTGCCTCCTGGCTGAGTTGATCTGCCATAGCGTGCACAGGCTCACTTGAGATACGCGACTCCATCCGGGGTTGCGGGGACGTTGTACCGTCGCATGTACTCATGCATCTCTGGGAAGCTTTGCCTCACATAGTCTTCTGCGCTGCTTTCCCGCACGGTTCCAAACCGAAACCCTTGGGATGGGTGGTGGAGCTGAGGAAATGAAATTACAGATTAGAAGAGTCATTTGTCTCCTTCACATCTGGTATCTCGGTCGTACGTGTGAACATTTTGTCAGAAATTCTCAGCATTCATAGCCCTGCCTCTGATGTGTTCCTGCAGTCAGCTTTCCACATCACAGAAAAAATTTGAAAAGGCTTACCAGGTGACTGATTAACCTGTTCATATACTTTCAGGAATTTCCTCAAATGTGAAAATATTTCCCTTGAGACACCATGAAGCCCCAAATCTAGGTGTCTGATGGTATTATTTGTCTTTAAACCAGTCAAAGTTTTAGGCAGTGTCATGAAATCCTCCAGGCATGCTAGGATCCGCTTTCTGGGGCTCTGCAGAGCCAGTAAAGAACCCACAGTCTGGATTTGTTTTGGCAGAATGTCTTTTATTGACTCCCTAAGGCTGAAGTAGTCTTCTGCAGAACGGTAGCACCACCATTTCGTTTCTAGAAGCCTAGGCACCATACCACAGACTATTGCTGTCTTTGCTGCCATATTCCTGAGAGAAACAAAGGACCAAAGTGTTGTGGACACCAAAATGTCTCCCCTTGCCAGTAGGAAGCAGAAAGACTGCCCCAGAGCATAGCTTAAGCTGTAAACTTGATTAGCAGGCTATAGGCACACAGACAAAAAAAAGCCTTTCCTTTTCAGGCTGGCTCCGCTTTCTGTATAAAAGCCCGAAGTAGGTTGGATGTTCACAAGTTTCACAGACCTCTGTTTCCAAAGTACTCTGTTTGTCTTTGGAGCATTTAATGACTCATGGAAAAACTCTCAAACTGCAGTGTAGGAGTCAGGTGTGTCCTCTACCATGCTGAGCACTTCCTTGAGATGGACAAGTATAGCCAAGATCATATTTATTGGAAAGCCTTCAATGATGCACCAGCCTCTAAAATGTCAAACTTTCAGAGCACAGGAAGCCAAATAAAGTGAAGGCTGAAGTAATCATGCTCTGTTTGCTACACAGGGAGCTCATGGTCTTCACAGCAGCTGGCAAAGATCTCACTGTGGCCATGCTCTGCATTGCAAAGACCATGCAAAGAGGCATTCTGCCGGTCCATCTGGTTCTCTGCATTATTTTCTATGTAAAACAGCAAGTAGGGCAACACAAAGCCATACAAAAGACCTTTCCCACTCTTCTCTTCAATGATCCTAAAAAGTAGTTATTCCTATTTTTTTTTTTTTAAGAATAAGATAGGTAGGTTTTAAATGCATAGTCATCTAGTTCAGCCTGAAGAAAACAGAAAAAAAAAGTCTTTTGGATGGTACTTTGATGTGCTGGAAGCTACGACAATACTATATTTCAGGTAAATTTTACCTGGAAAGTGGGCAAGTGCTCTCTACATTGTGCTCTGCTGATCTGGTCCCTGTGTTGCAACTCAGGAATGTGACCCTCAGGTAAATGCAAGACTGTGGGGATGGAGGGAGTCTTGGCATGTTTTGTGAGTTGTTCTGGTCTGGATTGGCACGGGACAAGCCATGCAGGGTGTGCTCAATCCAGAGCTGGCCACAGTGTATGCTGTGCCGGAAGGACTGTGGGTGCAGAGGGGTATGTTCTTGCCTGGAAATATGGAAGCAGCACTCAACTGACAGAAGGCATAAATAACAGTGAGTGGTGCTATGACAGTACACCATGGAGATTACCAGCACAATGCTGTCAACCCAAATCTAGGTCTACTCACAAGACATTTGAAGATAACTTGCTTAAAGAATGAGCTTGGAGTGTGCTACATGCACTCTGTGTCCCAAGAAGATACTTGCCACATTCAGTACTATGTTTTGGGGGTTTATTTCCTAGTAGTTTCAGTGAAGAGACCAAAAAAACCACAGAGTCGCAACACTGAACCAGACTGTCACCTTCCAAGTCAACCTAGGTGTTGTAAGTTTGTGGCCCCATCGGGTGATGCCATCTGCAGTTCAACACCTGATCTGCAGATAAGGACTGCTGATACTTGACGTCACTGGAGGTATCCCTCACTCAGACTGTCACCAATATCTACCTCTAGATAAATATTTATGCCTCTATGAGAAAGGCTGGTACCAAAGAGAATTAATTGCACTTCCATGCAATTTTCTGTCCTAAATCATTTATTGAGGACTGTCCATGCTTTGCTTTGGGTTGGGCACATTGTCAAATTTCACAACAAATGATGACAACATTGGAATATATATTAGATCAGAAGTCCATCTGGCTTAATATCCTGTCTCTAGCAAGACCATACGTATGGTAGGAAGTCTTGGAAAGGCTATGTAGGGAGGTTGCATCCTATGCTCTTCCTGCTTCTGGTAATCTATGCTATTTCTTAAGCGTAATTATGTGTCTGCAAATTTGTATTTGATGCCTCTTGACTCCTTTTATGAAGGATAAATGTTAATGGTGTTTTAATCCTCTATGTTTTTGGGGACTTCTATTTTATTCCTACTGCTGCTTATCCACATGAGGGAAAGCTTTGCTTGCATCTAAATGAATAGTGGATTAATAGCAAGAAATGCCGCTAAAAGCAGATAATGGACTACCTGCATTACCTTCACTGCTAATCTACTGAAACTGCCAAGGGTTACTTGCTTCAACAGAAGATAAAAACTTCAAGATGGAAACAAGAATCATCAGCTGTCACTGCTGCTTTCTTACTTTCTATAGTGCTCTTCTGAGAAGATTCTATGAAAAGATGGAAACTACAAATATCTGTGCCCCAACAGGTTAGATAAATGTCACAGTCTTCCCAAGAGTCTTGACTTATTAGCTGTCTTTTTTTTTTTTAATTTCTCTTTTCTGTTTCTCAGGCCTTTTTTTTTTTTATTTTTTCACTTTCCTCTTTCTCATGCTCTCTTTCTTTTGTGTTTCTCATATTTTAAGAGTCCTGTATTGAAAGATTCTCTGTTTTATTTAAACTTGTAAAAGAATCTTAATGCATAGGGCTTCAGAGAAATCATGAACTCTGAAAAATCTCTGTTTAAAGAATCACAATTTGAAGGATCAAGAATGGATTATATTTCTTTTCAAATTGGTGATTTGGGGAGACAGTTACTTGATTTTTTTATCAGTAATAGCAAATATAAAAGTTAACCTATTGAGAAGAAATAGCTGTACAAATTATAGGCATTTCTAGTACGTGGAGATGACACTTCTGAGTACACTTTACTGTATTTTTCCATTCAGTGCTCAGTCAGTGTGAAAGGTGAATAACTATCATAAAGCAGGCAATGAGCACCAGGAACTGTTGACGCTTTTTGAATCCACAGAATACCTGGAGACCTGATGGTGATTTGAGTAGGATTAAAAATGAATGAATACAATAGCTGCAGATCCACCTCCAGACATGAGCTTTTGTGCCATTCAGCTTTGATAACCTTACAAGGTCCCTCCAAAATCAGACAATTATGGCTGTAAGAAATCAAAGAACAAGGCCTGTTTTGACCTTGGAGCATGTCTCTTATGAGGAAAGGGTGAGGAACTTAGGTCCTTTTAGTCTGGAGAAGAGAAAACTGAAGGGGCATCTGATCAAAGCCTATAAATACTTAATGGCTAGGTGTCAAGAGGAAGGGGCCAGTCTTTTTTCAGTGGTGCTCAGTGACAGGACAAGAGGAAATGGGCACAAACTTGTACATAAAAAGTTCTATCTAGACACAAGGAGGAACTTCTTCACTTTGAGGGTGGCACAGCCCTGGAAGAGGCTGCCCAGAGAGGTGGTGGAGTCTCCATCTCTGGAGACATTCAAAACCCACCTGGATGCATTCCTGTGCAACCTGCTCTAGGAGGACCTGCTTTGACAGGGGGCTTGGACTAGATGATCTTTCAAGGTTCCTTCCAACCTCGTATCATTCTGTGATTCTGTGACCTAGAGAGAGGCTTCCAGGGAAAAATAAAATACAAGCTTGACAATTCATTGAACAAGAGATAAAGACAGTTATGTCTACAGACAATGTACCTCATTCCCCTCTTTAACTGCCAGACCTCCCTTTTGAAGATCTGGGAGCAAAGCAAATCACTCAGTTTTTTGAGAGGTTCATTGGTCTTGAATATAACTGCTCCTCAGCCAGCCGGTTAACTCTGTACTCCCAAGTATCCTTTGCTATGCAGCACATGGGAGCTAATCATTGCTGCTGTGTGGGGGAGTTGTCAGTGTTTAGTAAAGAGATAGCCCTTCCAGCATTAGCAAGCAAAACCACTGCGGCACCACAGACAACTGCAAACTGCACCAGCTGAGATGCCAAGTGGGAGAAGTAGGGGAGCATCAATGGCTTGGGCAGTGCAACAGTAAGTATATGAATATATCAATGGAGTGGTTAAAAGCAAATGTTTTCCAGGGGATAGAAAGCCAATTAGTGGTTATCGTCAAAAAAGAGAAGGTTCTAGCAGCTAACAACATCATTTTTGCAGCTCAAATACTGGAGATCAGGGATTTCATATTAGTAAACTGAGTTTTATGTCTGAAGCACTGTTGTATACCATGAATGGCCACACCACTTCAGTGCACCCCAAATTATTAGAACCATCTCCCCAGCCTACTGTGAGAAAGCTCTTGCACATGAAGTTGTGAGACACATAGTGACCTCCCATTTGGATCTGGGTTAGAAAGTGAGGCAATCTCAAGAGGTGGTCATAAGAGCCCTCACAGCACAGGGATGCAGTCCCGGAAGGGGCTGAGAACTTGTCATCTTAAATCAGTACTCTGACTTCACAGGATCAGGGCTGTGGCCTGCCAAGATCAGAGGACCTTGCTGTATAGGTCAGGGACAGATGCTTCAGGAAGATGACCCACCTTCTGTGAAGACAGAGCTTTTGGCAGGGAGGACTAGGAAATGGTGCTGGGAAGTACAGGATGAAGGTGCAGGAGAAAGTCTAAAGAACTTTAGAAGCAAGTATGCTTCCTGGAATTGGGGTGCCAGTGCGGTCCCTGTGATGTCTAAGGACAGTAATTCCTGTCCATAGGCTGTGCCAGTATTTCCAAAAACAACTCTCACTGTTTAAGAAAACATTCCATAGTTATGAAAGCAAACCAAAGATAACGTTTGCTTAGAGGGATAATGTGAATGCCTCTAAGTGTTGAGGAGGTGAAATGGTTGTTGGGTTCTGTGAGCACCAAGATAGGGAGGTTATATAGTGTTCAAGGAAACTCAAGAGCTTTACAGAACATCCAGCTTCTCTGACAGTGCCAGGAAAAGCTTTGGGACTTTTGTTAATGGTCTGCTTCTGTACCTAGACACTATTAAGTCTATAGGGCCAGAGGGATTCACCCAAGAGTACTCAGGGAGCTGGTGGGAGAAGTCACCAAGCCTCTCTCCATCATTTATCAACAATCCTGATCAACAGGGGAGATACCAGATGACTGGAGGGTGGCTAATGTGATGCCCATCTACAAGAAGGGAAGGAAGGAGGATCAAGGGAACTACAGGCCTGTCAGCCTGACCTTGGTACCAGGAAAGGTCATGGAGAGGATCATGTTGAGTGAGCTCTTATGGCAAGAGCAGAGCAGCCAAGGGATCAGGGGCAGCCAGCATGGGTTTATGAAAGGGAGGTCTTGCTTAACCAACATGATCTCTTTCTATGACGATGTGACCCACCCTCTGGATGGGGGGGAAGGCTGTGGACATAGTCTACCTGGACTTTCGTAAGGCCTTTGACACCACCTCCCACAGCATTCTCCTGGAGAAGCTGGAAAACCATGGCACAGACAAGTGTACACTTCAATGAGTAAAAAACTCTCTGGATGGCCATGCTCAGAGAGCTGTGATTAATGGGGTGAAATTTTGTTGGCAGCTGGTCACCAGTGGTGTCCCTCAAGGCTCAGTTTTGGGGCCAGTCTTGTTTAACATCTTTACTGATGATCTAGTTTGAGGGGGTTGAGTGCACCCTCAGTAAGTCTGCAGATGACACTAAACTAGGTGGGAGTGTTAATCTCCTTGAGGATAGGAAGGCTCAACAGGGGGACCTTAACAGGTTGGATCGTTGGGTCAAGATCAGTGGGATGAAGTTCAATAAGGCCAATTGCCAGGTCCTGCATTTCAATCACAACAACCCCAAGCAACGCTACAGGCTTGGGGAAGAGTTGGCTGGAAAGCCACCCGGCAGAAAAGGACCTGGGAGCGCTGGTGGACAGCCAGCTGAACATGAGCCAGCAGGGGGCCCAGGTGGCCAAGACGGCCAACAGCACCCTGGCCTGTACCAGGAATAGTGTGGCCAGCAGGAGTAGGGAAGTGATCACGCCTCTGTACTGGGCACTGGTGAGGTCTTACCTTGAGTTCTGTGTTCAGTTCTGGGCCCCTCACTACAAGAAGGACATTGAGGTGCTGGACCATGTCCAGAGGACAGCTACCAAGCTGGTGAGAGGTCTAGAGAACAAGTTCTGTGTGTGATAAGAGGCTGAGGGAACTTGGCATATTTAGTCTGGAAGAGAGGAGGCACCTCATTGCCCTCTACAACTACCTGAAAGGAGATTGTAGAGAAGTGGGTGTTGGCCTCTTCTCCCGAGTGAATAATGACAGGACCAGAGGAAATGGTCTGAAGTTGCAGCAGGGGAGATTTAGATTAGGTATTAGGAAGAATTACTTTACTGAAATTACTTTACTGGAACAGCTTGCCCAGGGAGATGGTTGAGTCACCATCCGTGGAGGTATTTAAGAAACGAGAGTAGATGTGGCACTTCAGGGCATGCTCCAGTGGCCGAGATTGTAGGGTTTTTTTGTGTGTATGGTTGGAGTTGGTGATTTCAGAGGTCCTTTCCAGCCATGAATATTCTGTGATTCTCAGAGCCTTCTGCACCTTGTATAACTCTGTGCTAGTAGACAAATGATGTTTGTACTCCTTACTGCCAAAAGCAAATACTGCAGCTACCAGTTCCCTTGGCTTGGCACCTTACTTCTAAATCTTCTTAGTTTCTGTCTTCTGTTGTTAAAACATCTGCTGAGTGGGAAGTGGATAACGTTTTTTTTGTTTGGGAAGATGTTGAGAAGAACTAGGCATCTGCATACATCTATGGCTTGGGGTGCCAATTATGCATGAAAATACCCGTGTGATAAAACCACAGGAGCAGAAACATGAAAATACAATCCAAAATGTCAGGGATTTTGCATTACTTGGCACATTCCAGTTTACATAATACAGTGCTATTACATTCAGTGCCATCAGCCTGGCTGGTAACACCTAGACTCAGACTTGGAAAGACTCAGGCACAGAAGTATTCTAGGCAAGCTGGGATTTAAAACTGAAATGCTTGAGCTGCTGCCTGCAGTTAACCTTGACATACTCCAGAGTTGGTCTGGTGGGTTTCAAGGTCTTTCTAGCAGGTTCTGGCTTCTGTATGACCTTTCACTGCTGCAAAGCTAGAAGATTTGTCTCAAAGACTTTTCACTGACTCATAGAATGGTCCAGGCCAGAAGGGACCTCTAGGGTCATCTAGTCTAACTTCCCTGCAGTCAGCAGGGACACCCACAACTAGACCAGGTTGCCCAGGGCCTCATTGAGCCTCGCCTTGAATATCCCCAGGGAAGGGGCCTCAGCCACCTCCCTGGGTAACCTGTTCCAGTGTTCCATCACTGTCAGAGCAAAGAACCTATTCCTAATATCCAGTCTACATCTGCTCTTCTTTGCTGCCTTGGTGCCCTTGTTGTTACGTCTACTGTCGTTTGGAGGTTTGCATCACCCTTGGTTATTATGACTTTTTGCAGTGAGTAAGAATCCCAGGTGTTCAGAATATTACTGCAGTGAAAAGATGGTCTCAGGTCCCGAAAAAACAGGCAATACAGTGTTGCTTTCTGATCCTGAGGAGTTTGAGTTCGCTGGGAGCTGTGAAGAGACAAGGAACATCTAAACAGCAAATGCTGGGAAGTGAAATTATGGCTATTTTCTATAAGCAATGAAGTGCCTGAAATCTAGGAAGTGCCTTCCTAGTATTTGATTGATGGGGTGCACTAACTGCCTCACTGAATCTGATTCAGAACAGTTCTGGGCATCTAGATGGCTGGCTGGAGGGAAAAAAGCCGCGGGAACTCAATTTCTAATTGACATCTCAAATCATTAAAATGATTTCATCATTCATTCAGTTATTCTCTCCTTTCCAAAATTCAACTCCATGAGTTACTCTTCATGGAGAAAAGAGCAACCCAGTATACAGCGAAGTGGAGTGACAGATGCAGAGTTAACCTGTATCCAGCTTTTATCATCAGCTACAATAGTGCATTTTAAGAGGTTATAGAAAGGAGGAACATGGCTGAAAACAATTTCCTAACTTTTCCAAGAAGTTCTGAGGAAAAGTTATTACCAAAAGGTTTCAGTCACTGTGCCCCATGATAGTGCTGGTTAGCTGGTATAACATCAAGTGTACTGCTTAATGGACATCTTGGATATCAGCAGAACTGACATTAGTGCCAGCACTATCTCTGCCAGGGAACTGCTTCAGACTCTTGAAAACCTTCAGTTTCTGTTGCTAATCACTGGAGAGGGTTAGCATTAAGTGGTCTACTCTGCAATGAAGAACTGACATGCTTCTAGAGATCTGTTGCAGTAAGTCTTCTGTCTCCAGCATATGAAGCAACAGCATTTTATCTCGCCTTACGTAACCAATACATTTAAGTGGTTGTCGATCTGCTAATAGATTTCTCATGACCTGCTAATAAAAGAAATGCAATTGCTAGCACTAAGCAAATTTTCAGGGGAAAAGTAACAACACAAACAATTAAAAAAAAAAAAAGAAGTAGAACTCTGTTCATGGGCTTTTCCCTACTTATCTGCGAGAGTTTTGAAAACTAACTGGTGAATATTTATGGGGTGCGGGGGGAGATGAAAGAAAAGAAAATTATTCACAGTGAAGCACATGAATTTCAAATTTTAGCAGATGAAAATTCACAGCTGAACTTCTGGAAGTGCAGGCTTTGTTCAGAAACTGTCCCATGTGTTCAGGCTTGGGAAGTGGATATGTTCCCACGGCCTCCAGGAGATGGTGTATGCAGAATGCAGCTGAAAGCTCCCTTTCCCTTCTTCGTTGCAAAAAGTGTCAGTGGAGCCGATTCTTGGCTTGCCAGGAGAATGTCAGATTTTGCTTAAATCCTGTCACTTTGAATCCAACTCAGCTAGGACATTAGTTGACATAAACCTTTACAGCTGCATTGAAGTCAATAAGCAGAAACAAATGCACAGTCCAGTACTCTCAATTTATTATCCTGTACTGTAACAAGAGCATATATGAAAAGAAATATAACTTACATCACTGTTTAAAAATATAAAACTTCTTTATTGACACTCCCTGTGTAAGATTTTCTCTAGTCTGCAGAAGCTGTGCAGCTAAGTGATGAGACTGGGGACTCTAGTCCATGGTAGGCAGGTTAATTTCTGAAGACTGCCCTGCTGATTGAGTTGCTGGGCAGTGTTTTAGTGCAAAAAGTGGCGTAAGAACAGAACTCTGGTGCATGTAAACTAAATGAGTGCTTACCCTTGTTTCTTAATAGCACTTCAGAGTTTTCTGGACAGAGGGATCTTTGAGCTAGGATTTATTCTGGGAGAGCTGAGAACAGCAACACAGTAAGTGTAAATTACTATAGGAAAAATGGATAGACTGGGGGGTGGAGAGATGGTGGAGAAGCGGGAAAAGAATTTAATTCCCAACAGGCAATACATCACTGTTTTCAGTTGTACTTCAGCAGCACAAAGCAGCCATAAAAATGCTCTACACTGAGTCACTTCACCGACCACGTTCTTCTGCTTCCTACCTGTAAAATAGGGCTAATGCTACTCTAATGCAGGTGAAGTCCCTTTCAAATTAGAAGCAAGGGAAGGAGAGCTGTTTGGCTGAGTACCTGCCCAAACTACATGGGAGTTTTCTGGTTAAATGATCCCTCTCGTCCTTCCATCTCAGCTCTCAGATCTGAAGGTGAAGAGCTATCACAGTACTCTACAATCATCTCGGGAATGGAGGGAGAAACCTAAAGTGACAGTAGGTGAAAGTGTAAGTTGTTTTCACACCTTCAAAATTATCACCTTTCAAATCCTTTTTCTTACAAATCCCTCCTGCTCCTGCTCCTGCTGGTTGATTAGAGTAACACTGCCAGGCCTTCATTCCCCGGCCATATGGCAGATGTCCCCCAAGTACCAGGGCTGAACACAACCCTCTGTGGTGACACTGTCTAAACTCATGAGACAAGGCTAGCACTTTCTGGTTTCCAGGAAAGGAACAAACAATGGTTTTGTGTTGCAAATGGGTCACCAGTGACTAGAACAAAAAGGTTTCCAACTGCATAATGTGAACCTCTACCAGCACAGACTTAATTTCTTAAATATGTTCTTTGCTATTGGATTTTGGTTCAAAAGCATCAAAGGATGGTAAATCAGAAGGAGTCCTTTGTAATGGACAGATCCAGCATTGGAACTAAATGTTATTTTTTTCTTCTTGGAATCCATTTGGAACAGTGAGGCATGTATTCAGAATGAAGTGTAGCAGAAAAATGATAGGCTCATTTGGATGCTCTCATGTTTTGCACAGTGAAATATGACCAACGTATTTTACTTTACCTAGTGTTCAGGCAAATCTTATTGTACTCAATGAAAACTACTTCCTTTTCCATGGGTCTGATGCCTTGGCATCCCTGAAATCCTGGGGATCAGTCCTAGCGCTGACTGATGACTTCCATCACTAGGAAGGTGAGCTAGGCTAGTATCCAGGTGTCTGTTTATAGAGAACAAAGGCTGTGACTTTTGTGGATAATAATAAATATTCTCAATGCTGTGACGTCAGCTGTACGATAATTGTCCACCTGCCAGGTGATGAGATCAACCTTATGCATCTTTTCTATTTTTATGTTCTTCTTTGCCAGTTACTTCAGGAATATCTTCTCCTCATATTTGTCTGCTTACATTATTTCTTGCAAGGGTCTGAGCCCCACCTATGATGCAGTTGCTATTTCTGGTGATGGGCTCCCTTTCCTCTTCTTTTAAACAAAATGATATAGCAGTATATTGCAGCTTAAGAATGAGAAACGCATACAAAGACAGCTGGGAAATTGCTAAAACTCATTAATTCTTTCTGTTGCTGCAAGAACAACCTTCATGGCCTGCACCACGTGGAATGAAGACAACAGGACTTTCTTCCTTTCATCCCTACCCCTACATTCTTTGGAGCAAACAATTAAAATATTGAGCGTTAAAGAATGGCCAAGACAGCATCACCAAGACGATACAAGGCATTTGTATAGGTGAAGACCTGGGGCCGTAGGAGTTAAAACACAAGGATACCAAAAAGATAATTGCTGGCAAGAAGGCATAAAAAAGCAGGTCTTGATGGGAAAGCAAACTTGGCCTGAAGAACACTGCAGTGCATTGTCTGATAAGCTGGATATTGGAATGATAAAAGGCTGAACTAGACAGATTCTGGGCCTCCAAAGCTGTAATTTTTACAATAAACCTTTACCAAGGTGATAGGGAAGCTAAAGTCAAGGATTCACCACTATAAATTGTACAAAGAAGATAAAGAAGCCAAGATTTCACCTCCATAAATTGCAGGTGTCTTTCATTCCTGTATGAGATGGCTCTGCAATGCTCGTTCTTTATTGTGATTGGAGCTTGATACTTAATTTCTCCTTTGTCTGAGATTTTTTCACTGTGGCCTCTGTGATAAAGTCCTCTTGAGTTCAAATCCTTCACTGACTCATTAATAGTCAGAAAAGCACCATGTATTAATTAGCAGGCTGTGGTGCTGTCAGTCATGACCTTCTGTGTCCAATGACTTCCTGGACAGAAGTGTATGCTCTCTAGCTTTTGAAGCCAAATTCTTTTAACTGTAAAAAGAAAAGAATCCTGCAGTTCTGTAGCGATACTAAACCCCATGGGAGCAATAAGAATTCTGTTAACTCCACCAAGTTTGTTGCTTGGTTTTTTGCTATACAATTTAATGCAGTTAATGTACTTAAATACATGCTATTTCATTATATATTTAATACATTGCAATGTGAGTGGCGCTCCTTATAATGATTCATCTTAGGTTGCTGCAGGGAAAGATCATGATAGTCGTTAAAAGCATTTTCTTCGGTGTAATTCTTAAAAGGATTCCTTTTTTCAGGAAGAAAATCTATCAATAAACACACAACAGTTATGGCCTCACTCTAAAGCTTGCTGAACTTGAGGAAAAATGCATTTAAATGCAGGGGTATTTGAATTGTGCCTCTAACAATGAAAAAAGCCTATAAAATGGCTGTACCTTTCATTTGCTATGGTCTGGTGTTGCTAAAGCTCATCTGCACTTACTTGCCAGCTGGTACTTCTGGATTGTCTTAATACATCCAACAGGGAGCTTTTAACTGACATAATCATGGCCATAAGGCCTCTAAATTAACTGAGACTTTCATAAATCAAAATGATACCTTGCACCGTTATGTTTTATATTTCAAATATAGAAACAAAAATCTGGGTTATTGTTGTACACATTGAATACCTGAGTAACAAAATCTTGGAAATATCTTATCCGGATTGCTCAAAATGCTCAGTTTTGCAATAAAAAGATGAACAGCTCATAAGAGCAGGTGTTCCACCAGCAGATTGGAAGAGAAGCAGAGATTTCTGTGGACTAATCAGGAAGCACACCAAGGCTGTTAAAAGCATTTGCTGGATGGGGCTTGTCACAAGTGATTGTCGGTGTCTGTGCTGTATTCCCAGGGGCACGTACGGTGTTTGTGAGACAGCAGTGCTGGCCGTGCTGGTACACCATCATGCATGGTGGACAGAAATAGGCACTTTCCAGGAAGGGTTTGGATGATCTTGTCCTGAAGTAAGTGTCTTCAGCAGCTGCCCAATGTGCCTGCTTCTCCCAGCTAACTGTAAAAATACAGTAGACTGAGTAAAGCCTATGTAATGCCTCCACTGCAGATGTGCAAAGTTAGGAGAGATAACACAATGAAATTTCTGATGGTGGGATTCACAAGTGTAGCAGGTTTTGTTAAATGAACCTCAATAAGTTCAATATTTTCTGTCAAAATACAATATGGAAAGGAACTTTGCCATTGTCAAAGGATGTGCTGAAGGTAGAGTGATCCAAAGAAAGAAAAATATAACCATAGTAAATTAACAGGCACAGCTGCTCAAGTGTATCCTAAATATGGCAACAAAAATCCGACAGCTCTCACAGAAGTAGCAATGGTTGAATAGCTGCTGAAAAGCTCATTATATTGTTGAAAGAATGACACCTTCACCAGAAAGAAGTGCCAGGCATTGAACCACTTTATGGAAAATCTGTCCAGCTCTTCAGCTTCTGCTGTTGTATGCTTTCTTTTTGGCATGTTTGAAATGCTTCTTCTGTCCCCTGGACAGATTTTTTCAGATAACCTGAACTACTCAACATGCTCCAGACTTTAAGATGTGTCTCTAACGTGTTAGAAGCCTGTAAGTGAAATCCCTGCTTCAAGTCACAGAATCACAGAATCACAGAATCTTAGTGGTTGGAAGGGACCTTTGAGATCATCGAGTCCAACCACATGAAAAAAAAAAAAAAA
>VXBJ01005519.1:80254-96597 GCA_013400055.1 Nycticryphes semicollaris | reverse complement strand
TGGCCTTCTTGGCCACCTGGGCACACTGCTGGCTCATGTTTAGCCGGCTGTCCACTAACACTCCCAGATCCTTTTCTGCCAGGCAGCTTTCCAGCCACTCTGCCCCAAGTTCAGAAAAAAAACACATTGTGTCTAATATGTGGATTTGAGAAGCTGATTTGGATAAATTAGTCCCTGCAAAATGAATTAAAATAAACTTTTCTTCCTGAGGTTACGAGAGCATCAGGTAAATTAACTCAAGTTTGTCTCTCACTGCAAATAGAAGGGAGCGTAGAGCATTTTGCTTGTGTCCTTTTTACATGATGATCCACCTCCAACCAGCAAAGCTTTGCAAGTTATTGCCTTAGCTAATTCAAGTGTTAGAGAAGAAACTAGTTATGCAGTACATATAGAACATTTTGCATATATAAATGATAGCACAGAACCTGTCCATGCCTGTATGAGCATGGGCAATTGTCTTCAGTGTATGCAGAAGCTTAACAACCCAGGCACAGTACCATAGCTATTATGATATAGGCACCGGTATAAAATATTATCTAGTGGATATAGAAAACCAACCATGTGCTGATGAGTGACAGAAGATAGCAGTACAGCTGTGTCCATAGTGTTGCATAAAACAGCCCCAGGAAACAAACTTGAGAAATTTTGCTGCTAAATTTGTCGTTGGTCTGGTTTTGACACGTGTCAGTTAACCTTCTTGTGCCACGGGCTGGCGGATTGGGTCCTGGCACATATTGGGCGTCACTCCCAGTAGGCAGTATGGGCAAGACTGCATGACAACTGGCTCTTCATCTCACCCAACAGATTTATATCTTCAAAGACTTCTGTGTCCTCAGGCTAAACCCAGTTCATGTGTACAGTTTTACATATGCAATAACTGCTTTTGCTTGTCTACAGCCCAGTTCTTCCAATATGAAAACACTTTAAGCTGCTAGAGATACACAAAAAGTAAAAATTACACCTTAGGGTCCCTGCACATTAAAGTGGGCCCAGAGCAAATACAGCACCAAGCACACATAGTCCAGACAATGTAAAACTCTGCCTGTGGGCCAGAAAATGGGATAGAATTTAACTCAGCAGTGGAGGTGAAGGCAGTTTCCATCTAACTTAGTATTCTCAGGTGCAGGTTCTCCTACAGCGCTGCAGCTACAGCCTTAGTCTTCAGGATCTCTTGCACTGGTCCCCCTCTTATGTGCAATATACTTGAATGTGTCATTGTGGTCCAACACACTGTTCTGGTGTTGAGGCACTGCTCCTTCGCTGAAGATGGATTTGGGAAAATCTGGCATAGATTGAGCCTGCATTTAAAAGTGCTTCTTGGTGTGAAACCATCTGTGCTTCAGCTGTCACTTTCAAAAGCCCACAGGTGCAGCTACATGAGTACTTAGCACCACTGTGATTTATTAGTTGCTAACTTCCCTGTTAATATGCTTGAAACGTAAACATTTGGCCCCGAAAAAGTAGCAAACACAGTCTCTATTAAGCGTATGGGGATTGCAAACCTGTCTTCAGAATTTTTCTGATAGAGTAATATACATAATATTCAGTCACTTAAGTGTTTGTCTTCTGCTAAACTTTCAGTTAGTTCTCTGCCCACCATGCAAACACTCCTGCAGGGACTGGACAGGAACAGCAATTAATGTTTGCTTTTTACTGGGACTCGGGGAAGGGGATCCCAGATGGCTCACGTTTCACAGCTCAACCAAGAAGAACCCTCATTCACCTACTTTATTGGTTTTATGTTCAAAAGAAGATCCTCCTGCCTGTCAGTGTCCTACAGGAACTTGGACAATGCGCTAGATTTAACTTTTTGTCAGTACTGAAGTGGTCAGGCAGTTGCACTAGATGATCGCTGTGGGTCCCATCCAACTTAAATATTATCATAGAATTCTCCCCTTCCTTCCCTTCCCTTCCCTTCCCTTCCCTTCCCTTCCCTTCCCTTCCTTCTATTCCTCTTCTTCTTTCTCTTTTTCTCTTTCTCTTTCTCCTCTCCTCTCGAGATGTTTGGATTTAACATCTTCCTAATTGTATTTTGTAAGTTTCCTTTGTAGGATGCAGCTGAACATATAGAGGCCCCAAACACACCTTGATATTACAGTGTTCTTATTGATTCTTTTTTTTTCTTTCAAAATAAACAATTACTGCTCTTTAAAGAGGAACTTTGGAAAAATATTTTTTTGGTTATTCAGTAGCGATCACTGACACTGCATAATTTCACAGAACAGGTTTCTGACAACTTAAATGATAGTTTAGATGTGTATAACTTTGTACTTATTATGGAACAGAATATTTATGAGATAATATCAGTGTACTGAACTGTGTCCATCCATCCTTATTAAAGTTCTTAGACAAAGTCCTTCATTATCCCACTTTGGAAATTACTAAATTTTTACTATTTTAGCTAAACTATCTATTAAAGCTCATACGGAAATTCAATTGCTTTGTTTAAATTTAACTTTACGCTGTCATTAAAGATGATGTGACTTGCATCAGTTTTTCTTCAAATTACACAAACAGAGAATTTAACCTAATTTAAATAATGCTAATTGTGATCTGTTTTTAATAATGTGTTTGCATTTACATAGTGTCACTAGCAAAAACATCTTCTGTGTCTATGAGAGCTGAATTTTTTATTGCACGTCATTAGCTCCTGTTTTATAAACCAGCCATGATCAACCGACTCCAGTTTTCACTGAGTAAAGAACAGGCCTTGAATTCTTAATTTCTGAGTATTGCCTTCAGACTAGATACCAACAGTCTTTCCACTGACTTTCAGTGGGCTTTGGACCAAGCCATTCACGGAGTATTAAGCTTTACATGGTCTGATGTGTTTTGACTCCCCGACATCAGCAGAGACTGCAACTATTTATTTGCTTTTTGTATCCCAACCAGAACAGTTTTACAGTTTCATTGCCTGAGACACCTGAGATAGCAGGTTCATTTAACGATTGAAACATCGTTTGCATTTCATTAATGCAAGATTTTTCAAGCCTCCATTTCAGCACTCTGTAGACCTGTCCTTAGCCCTTGTAAATCTTGTGAGCACGAATGCCTGGGGCTGGACTGACTTACACCCTGAAGGATCTGGCCATTTATCTCTTCAACCAAATTTGTAATGCTAATTAGGCATGGTCACAGTGACATTTTATTTGACATTACGATAGCTTCATTAGTAGAGTTAAAAGCATATATGTGAATATTCTTTTCCTAACTGCGTAAAAGTAAATAATACACAGAAAACACTATTCCCCTCTGACTCTCGGGGGCAAAGGCAGTGCTCAAATATATATATTTGTGATTCCGTGATATTTATGATAAGAAACACAACAGAAAAAACAGTCTATATAATTACATCAGAGAAAGCTCCACCAAAGGAAAAAAAAAAAGCCTTTTGGCTTACAGTACAATTGTAGGGACTCACAGCTTTACAAACAGAGCTAAATGGCAGCTGTGAGCAAGCTGATGCTGCAGCTTTAAAAACTGGGAAGCTCTTTCTTTCATCATTGAAATTACAAGACTGAGGGTTAAAACCCAGTTTCCTAAAGGCTACAGGTGCACTTATTGCTTCTTCCTTCCATGCTATGAAAAAAGATGTAGTGAAACTATGTCTTATTTTTTATAATATCGACCCTGCTGCTGAAACTGTAATGCTTCAAGGAGGACATTGTGTTGGCAGCTGGGGGACTGTGGGAGGGACTTCAGGTGGAGATGTCCTGCCACCCTGCCTCACCAGCCACTGAGCTGCCCACCGAACTGCATCCTGTACAGCATCCCAGCTGCTGTGTGGTCCACTCTGCGTGGACAGAGGTGTGCTCCTTTGCATCACCTCCACCTCCAGGTGGAGAAACCGTGAGAAAACCTGCTCTGCCTATGGGGGAGGCTGTGGCCAAGAGGACAGGTACCACGGAGGGTGAGGGACTCAGATTTTCTTCTCAAAATCCACTCTACAGCTTACACAGAGGCACAAGTGGCGTGTGGGGCAGGCTTGCATCCCTCTGCTCCCTTCTGAAGAGCTCTGGGAGCTGGACATGGGTATTGTGATGCTCTGGGCTCTCTCCTGGTCCCAGTTAAACCCCCACAGCCTTGTCATGGATGTCAGTAAGCATTAAGATTTGGCTTCTAGGCCTTCATCCAGCAAAACACTTAAAAACCTGTTTAAGCACCAGCAGCAGTATGATTAAAAATACCAGTACTACATTTCTTCTGGTATTTAGACAGAAGAATATTCCTGCTTTTTGGTCCTCCAGGGAAGAAAAATCCCAGACCCGCTTTGAGAAGGATGACTTCAAGAGTCCCTATTTTTTGTGTCTGTCTCGTACATCTGTCTCCATGTACACAGCTGTTTGACCAAGACTGTGATTTGAAACAGGGCAGGTGCCCACACTGAAGGCTATTTTTTGCAGATGGTTGAAAAGCTTCTGAGAGAGAAAAGCTAGCTTAGACTAGCCAGAGCTGTCCTGATTCTTGCAGCAAAAGAAGCCTGGCAACCGTCCAGACAACGCTTACAAGCAGATCCTAAAAAGGCACTGACTCTTGATTTTACAAACCACAAAAACACAACAGCTAGATTAATTTAAATCCTAACTTAGTTTGTCCTGAAAATAATGTCTCTTGTTAAACCAGATTTGAGGTTGCTTTGCATCTCTGAAATACTCCAAATGAATCTGAATATGGACAGCTCTTTACAAGGTCAAAGAGGCAATATAAAATATGGACTTCCAGATGTTCTTGAAACTAAGACCCATTATTTACCTTCATAGTCACTTACAAATTGTAATGACTACTACTTCAAAAACTTTGAGGTGTTCTTTGCTTGAGGAGGAAAAAAATAATACAACATTTAAAGTTTGACAAAAAGTATTTCATACAGATGCCAAGAGCCAAAATAGTTTTTCCTTCCCTAAAATGTGTCATGATAACTAAGAAAAGACAGATGATCGCTAATACAAACAGATCGGGGGAAGCTGGAGAAATTCTCCATGACAGGCTTTCCTCCATTATTAAATGGCAATGCAAAATTCTAGAGGGCTGCCTCTGCCCTGTGGTACACTTCAGCTGGGAGAACTAAGTGGTCAGGTCTGTGGCTGTGACTCCTGCTCCCAAGTCCTACAGCTTTGTAATCAATGTCTGCACAGCCCTTGCAAATGCGTGCGAGATGCCAGGGGATACCGAGTGTGAAAATTAGCCACAATGGACAATTTGTTACTGCATGGGATTATTTTCTAGAAGCTCAACACTGTTATGGACTCAGGTCATCAAGAGTAGGTTAGCATTTGCTGGCAAGAGCAAGGAGGCCACGGCTAGTTCTACTACAGTCTTTCTTTCTAATATCATTTCCCAGTAACACATTTTCCTGCGGCTGGCCTCATCTAGACTGTCATGTTTGTGAGCAGGGTTTCTCATCTGACGTTCCTGCTGTAGCTACCCCATTACCGGTCTTCCCACGCTTGTAAAGGATGCAAAATACAGCGTCTGTTCCACAGAGGCATATCTTTCCAGGGTTCTTTGGAATGCCACTATAAGCTTGAATGATGGGAAAAAAGAATTTAGCAGAAATTAATTCTTCCCTTAAGGAGGTATGTCATTCAGCTAACTCAGGGCTCTTCAGCAGACTGTCTAGGGGCATTCGTGTTCATCTCTCTTGAGGAGCACCCCACAATGTTGGTGCTTTTAACATCCTGGACTTCAATCATAAGGGCTATTTTAAAATACTCCCAAGCAGGCAGTCTGAGTTTCCTTATGTGCTATTCAGGTGATGCACAGGAAATGGGCTTCTCTCCCCCAGCTTTTGGTTCATGAGGTCAGGTAGAAATTCAACTTTAATAACTGTGGCAGCACCTGGGAGCAGACAGTGAGTGTGTTTTGGGGTTGCTGGGATCTGCCTTCTTGATCCTGGCATTTTCAATATCTGAGGTGAAACACAGGAAGACCCTGTTCTAAAAAACTCTGGTAACACACCTGTGGTGCTGTTTTGACACTGACAATTATTTAAATAGCTGCCAGGGCACTCTGTGTGTGTGTCTGCTGACAAAGCTCTCACTAGCCCTTTGGAGTGATTACTAACAACCCTAGATCGAAGATATAGGTGTAATCCGGCTCAGACTTGGATTATCAAGATATCAAAGTTCAAAGCTGCTGAAAAAACCAAAATGGGGTTGTATGAAGGATCCCCAGAACTGCTATCCCAAGCTGACAGCAGAAGCACTGACATTGCAAGCACAGGATGACACCAGGGATGCCAGGGCTAAAAGTCACAACTCACCAGTAGTCAGATGGCACTTGCAACCTTGGCAGCTGAGTAAAAATGGCTTTAGGGAGCGCAAGTCTCTAATATTTAATGTGTACCACATACTGTGAATGTTGATGAGACACTGGAACAGGTTGTCCAGGGAAGTTGTGGATGCCCCATCCCTGAAAGCGTTTAAGACCAGGCTGGATGGGGCTTTGAGCAAACTGGGCTGGTGGGAGGTGTCCCTGCCCATGGCAGGGGGGTTGGAACTCAGTGATCTTTAAGGCCTCTTCCAACTCTAACCATTCTATGACTCTGTAAGATCGAAATGCAAAAGAATGAAGAATGGGCAAGTAAATACAGCAGAGATGTAGACAGTGCTATCAAACATATAAAAGTGAACAAAAGCAGGCCCAGAGGAGGAATAAACTCCTGCCATGAACATAATACTCCTCTCTTTAGAGATTCTGGGACATGGACAGCTTGCCATTAAGAACCCCCACCTCCTGAGAACACACACAAACTTGCTCTGTCTCCCTAAAGATGACGATGCCGACCTCAGGACCCAGAGCTGCGTGGAAGGGAGAGCCCAGCACATGATAAACGAGATACGGGAAATGCGTGCATGGCAATATGGGCCATATCATTACTGAGAATGAGCTGTAGTACTCGGATAATTTGCCCATAAGTGTTAGCATCATTGGGACCAATAATACTACTTTGATTAGATTGCTAGAACTTTAATGAGACTGACAATTAATTCTTGGCTTTGCATATAGAATGGGTTTCTAAAGCTTGTGTTAATTGCATGTGGTGTTTGCTCTGATGCCTTGCTCTTGAGGACTACTGTTAACACAGTGCAAGAGTTGACAGAGAATTTGGCAGCCAGGGCTGTAATTACCATGGGCATTGCCAAGCACTGCTCCACACTGGGCTCAGTGGCATGTCACTCCTGCCAGGCTCCTCAGCGTCAAGGGCTCTTGCAACAGCATTCCCATCCTCACCCTGCTACAGCAGCTTCCACCTACCCATCAGCAAGATGGACATGTTGTTATCACTAGAAAATGCAGCTTTTTCACTAGCACAACACACTATGAGTACACCTTCTGTATTACCCAGGTTTTTAGGCACGATTAAAATTCTGGCCAAACAAAAATAAATTAATTCTGGAAGAAAACGTAGAATGTAAGGTGAGGGGGTATGGAGAAGATTCATTAATGTTATGTAGGTAAAAGAAGTTCGGTACCATTTTACAAAAGCAGCTATTGTCTTTTCTGATATGCACCCAGTGTACCCTTACAGCACCTAATTTAATTAGATTTTATTCACCATTAACAACTGCAGGAAAGAGTAATATCTGGAGCACCATTTTCACTCAGCAGTCTGGTTCCAGAAAGGCTTGAAATTGTCTTCAGCTCCTCCTGAACATTTGTCTTCCTCATACTCTCAGTAGCTGTGCCCCCATGTCTCATTATTTTTATAAATGACTATGTGCCCACCAACAGGCTGTGCAACCCTATCTGGCGTTCACAGCTCAGCAGAGTGAAACTGGGTCATTTGATCTTGGAGACACAAACAGGGAAGAAGGTGGCAACTGTGTACACAGAGAGCTTCTCTGTTCATTCCAAAGCAATGCTGCAAAGTGATGCTTGGGATGCTGCAGGCAGGGCAGGACAGGCAGCCCCTCCAGAAAAGCCCAGGCTGCCATGGGACCCTACACTCCTTGCAGGGCGCTGGATGCCACTCCTGGAGGACAATGACCAGCCACTAAGTGAGCTTCGTTGTCTCTACAAGTCCCTGCCAGTCCAAGAAATACCCATGGGCTCTGCTGGGTACAGTTACACAGGGAGCAGTCCCTGCAACGATATCTGTATGTAGCAATATACAGTAGGAGAAATTAGTGCTGACCCGTGTCCCGTTCATCAGAATGCCAGTAGCAGCTCATCATCACATCCTGTTCTGTTGGGCCTTGCTCTGGGCATGTTCCACAGGATTAATTTTGCCTACAGGTGCATTTTGCTCTATATTGATTTTTTGTATGAAAGAAAGCTGAGAATTAAGCTTGCAAAGACAGATCTCTTAACTCTATTAAATGAGGCCAGGGTAGATTAAGTTAGTAGTTGATCCTTCTGAGGCTAGACATTTAAATCTTGGCTCTAAGGTGAATTCTTATGTGTACTTGCTTGGCTTAAAATCAGGATCAGCATTTAAACATTTCCGCTTGAGGTTTCTTACTTAATACATCAAGGATTTAATTAGAAAGAAGGGAAATTAGAAAGAAGAGTTATAATTGACTATTAGGGCTATTAAGGAGTAAGCAAGAGAAAAAAAATCAAACATCTCTTTTAAAAATAAATACACTTTGCGTGCAGTGGGGCAGGGAGCTGACAGAGGGGACTGGCCACGGGGACGTGCCATCCCGAGTGGCTGTGAAATGCCATTTGCTGCGCACCCAAAAGCTGGGCCAAGAGGATCTCATCCTGCACAGGCATCTTCGCCTCACTGGCCACCCTTCTCTAATTGTGCCACACAGGGAAGATACTTTCCTCAGCAGGAGGCAGTTTGTTTGCTTAAGAAACAGTTCAAGGATAAGTGCCACTCAAAACCAGCAGTTGTTGCAGGAGGAAGAAATAAATAAACTAGGAGGTGTGATGTTTGTTAGCTCCTCAGCTGCAGATTTACTGTCTTTCAACACAAGACGAGAATCCGACTTTTGAAAATGCAGCAAAGCCTAGTGGTTTATATTCACTGTAAATTTTTTAATCACTGCTCCCCATTTTTCCTTCCCAATCCCAAATTAAGACACGATCATTAAAAAAACCAAACCAAGTAAGAAAAAACCCACAAAAGACAACTGTACAATTTAGAAGTTTTGTGGCAGTGTTTGCAAATTGCCTTTCTGGGCATGCAAAACACAAAATAAGGCATGATCCTGTAATCAGGAGGCGCCTACCCTCCGCCCCCAAAGGCAGAAGGATTTGAGTTTCCAATAAAGCGAACAGCAACTACCCACAAAAGTGTGTGACTGTGCAGAGCCCGTTACCAAGGCACACGGGAAGAAGAGGAGGAGGAGGAGGAGGAGGAAGGGGCCCTGGCTGGCTGTCAAATATAGAAACTGAGCCATCCGTTTTGAAATCCCTGCCTCATCTTGTCCTCCCCTTACAAGCAAACCCGGCTCTGTATAAGGTGGATAACCCCCTCCGCAGCACCATGAGGGGCACAGAACCCTCCACGGCAGGGCCAGGCTTCTCCTTCCTCTATGAAATGTCTCTCTGCCCATCTTAAGGCTTTCAGCAAGATAAATATTTCACACCCTTTTACACAGGGAGGGATCCNAAAAGAAGTTCTTTTTAAGCCAGTTTGAGTGAGTACGCTATTAAGATGAGTGTAATGTAACTGCTTTATCAGTACCGTCATCAAGAGAGCCTGGTGCATAATACAGCTGCTCTTTCTGGATATTAATTGCTGTATCTAATAGTTCCTTCCTTGCAACAAATGCAAAACTTCATTTTTAAAATCTCAGTTTATGCTTGAAGATCTATCTCATCTTTTAACTCTGTCTTAAGTCAGAAAGCCTTGTAAAATGTCTTATGAACAGCATGGGCAATCATTTCCTTCACAGTCTTAAAAAAGCTGGAAGTAGCTGCAGGCAGCCATTNAAAAAGAGGCGAAGTCACACATCTTGGAGAATATAGCAAGATTTTGTCAGAAGCAGAGTCTCCTCTCTCACATCTCCTGTTATTCCTGTGCTAGACACAGCTGCCTCAATAGGGGATTTTCAAAAGAAACAAACAGCCATTTGTTTTAGAGGTTATTCTTAAATAACTTGGGCGTCTGTACCATTACACTACTCAGAGTGCACTGGTCTGTCCTTCCAGACCAGTGTCACCCACCCTACTGACACTTCCCTCATGAGGACCCCGCGTCTGCAAGAATTTGGATACATGCTGTGATTTCCTCATTAGTTTTAAGTGGATAAGCAACTTACTAATTACCCATTGCATTCCAAGAGAGCACTGGGTACAAAGTTATGAAATGAGACCTTACTGTATTAAACCACTTCACAGGGCAGAAAGTGGTTTGCTGCAACTATCATGATGAGGGTTGGGAGAATGTACCAAAAATCACCATCCGTGCCCATTTCATCCTTTGATTTATAATGTGCAAGACCATCAAGTGAACACTTACAGCTCCTAGCAGTGACTCAATCTTCTACTCTCATCTAAATGCTGGACAGAAAACACACACCACCATCACTTCTCGACAATGCACAAACATTTGCATAGATTACTGCTACCAGGTTTTCTTTAACTCTGCACCTCACATGGACGTTTATACCTGCAATGGAGTGATTGCACAGAGCCTGTAAATCACTACAAAATACGAATGATACTTACTAATCCCCGCTTTGGACGGAGTTTGAGCTCAGTGGAGCAGTATGAACTGATACTTCATAGGCTTTAAGCGGTGTGTCCATCCATGTGTATGTAGGATGTGATAGAGGGCACAGACTGAAGATAAATATGTGCCCATACACACTGGGAAAAGGAGTATGCCATGCTTGATGGGACCATCTGGCTGCACTGACAACTTCACTCCCCTGAAGCCAGCACTAATCACAAGGCACTGGCTGAATAAATGGAATTATCTTTTCCTTTGGCTCTGCCTGTGACAAGTGCGGCTGATCCCAGCATCACAGCGTCGGAAGAACTTCCTCAGCCTTCCCCTGCAGATCCCTTTCCTGCTTCAATTTCAAAAAAGCGCCATGTGGACAAGTCACTGCTGGTGGCAATGGACCCTGGCAACCGACCAGCTGCAGCAGCTCTTTTTTGCAGTTTTTTTGCCATACAGCCATCCCTCCCTCTTCGTTGAGCTACAGCTCAGGGGAAAGCTTGCAGTGGAGGCACCCATTGCACCACTGGCGAGGCTGGAGGGCTGCACAGACTTCACAGAGCTGACAAGAAAACCTGGAAACTCATCCTTCATTGGAGAAATACAAGATCTTCCATTGTTGACGAGAAACTCAATGAGCGTATGGACAAAAATAACATATTAGCAGAACCTTTGGTAGTGGGGAAGTTTAATTTACTTTTTACCCTTGCAGAAGAAAACTAGCAAGGAGTACCTGTTAGTGATGGAATTGAATATCAAACTTATTTCATTGTAAATAAAGTCCTTCATCCTACCTATCTGTGCAAGAACTTATTTGTACTGCTACTTTATGTTTTGTGAGAGGGAAAAGGAAAAAACTGTTTTGGCAAGTTAAAAGGGGTTGGTTTAGTTTATGAGAAGGTAACGAATGTAACAGCAACAATTTAGCAGGCTGGATGTTGATGGCAAGAGTGTTTTGCAGCATGGAAATGAGGGGAAAGCCCTTCACAAATCTAGCTTTGTTTGCAGTACTGGCTCTGCCTTTGGTGCTACAATTCCTTTAAATTTCCACTGCTTTCATATCCCCCTCTTATAAAATAAGGTATATCCTCCTTAAAGTTCTGTAGGGTTTGCGCTACTGTGACAGCTGAAAATCACTACAGTCATTGCAAAGCACCAATTACCCAAGCATGTTGGGTATTTAATTTATTTTTTAACAGCTTTGTGCTTTAGGAGCTGGTATGGCTACAGATTTCTGTGAGTCAGAAGGCTCTCAAATACTCTGAACCAAATGAATCAATAAAGTCTTGTCTGTGCTTGAGCTTCCTACTGACATACGAGATATCTTCTTCCTCACAGTTCAACTCTTCCTGCCCCGGCCCATGGGTTGACACGTGTATGGATGGTATGATCTCTCTAGGTCAGCTCTTTAGCCATGACATCAGCAGATGGCTGATGAGGGATCACAGCTGAGGAAGAGACCCTCAGCTCCTGGTAATGAACTTTATGGAAAGTTTTGAGGCACTTGAGCAGGCAAACCAAGCTCTCTGTGGGTACACTGGGTGCAGCTGTGGCAAATAGTATCTTTATTTGCGTAGCTGCAAATCCAAAAGCATCAGATGTACTCATGGGTCTGCCTGCATTCGACTGCCCTCCTCTGCACTTCGTAGCTTATAAACTCTCAAAGCACAGCAGCTGTAACTCATTTTGAACGGCAACTCATTCATTGGAGCCACCATCCTTCCTGCAGCCTCTGCCAGTCCAGCGTTACGGACTAGTATCATAGTCCAGACTAGCACTACCTGCACTATGGCCTAGAAGAAATAATGACATCTATGAATTTAACAAACAAGAGTGAAGTTATGAATTTAATGATCTGGGCGCCAGCCTTGAGTTATGCAAAATACATTGAGTTAGGTATTCACAAAATTGCTTCAGCATAATTGTCGGCACGTGGATTGTTTGCAAACAGCTAGCACAAACTACTTAGTGTTAATCATTTGTTCCGTGACATGGTTAGTCATGCACTATTTCTGCTTCTTGAGTGGGTGATTGTATCCTCCTAAAGCAGAGGGTAAGAACCAGTGAACATGAAGCATGCCCCAGGAGTTTAACATGGATAAACGCTTGTGGTAAAATACCAAAGTGTCATGTCTCACTAATCTCAGCAAGATGTTTGTGTCTATCCATCTCCATGCAAATAACCCGCGATGACTGTGCAGAGTCTGGTGAACCAAGCCTGGGGACGAGGAATTCGCATGGACTATTTTTGGCGCTGTGATTTTTAACTCTCTGAACAAGGGGAAGTGTTGCAGAGGAGTATCTAATTCCCCCAGTCAACCTGGAAGGAAGGGATGACAGAACACCAGTCCTGTGAGTCTGGCAAGAACGTATGATCAAAGCTTCTGCCTCTCTCTGCAGAAGACAGTACTGCTTCGGGAGAAAGAACCTATAATAATAATTAAAAAATGGCACACAAAAAGTATATTCCCTGAAGAAAAAAGAATGTATTTTTTTTTGCATTCTTCATTTCACTTTTCTCTGTTTATGTAATGCTAGATTTGAATGCAAGTCTTGGTCAGTTTTCCAGAAGATAAATTATAGTTCTACACATTTCAGTGACCTGGGATAGAAGGTTAAAATCTGTAAGCTGTGAATTTTATTGTAATATTGCTTTGATATTTTGCATCGACACAGAAGCTGCACTGCCCTGACTGAGCAAGGGACCTCAAATGTTCTGTAAAATCCTCTTTATCAGGTACCACACAAAACACCAGGATGTCTTATTAACAGATTGGAGTGAAACGGCCAGCCAGCTGTGAGAATAAAAAGCAAAGACACTCACAGAAAGCTGGAACTTCTGTGAAAGTTTGCTCTTCTTTTCTGAAAGGTAAGCAAATTTGCAAAACACTCTTGAAATGACTGAAGATTTTATACATGCTTGAGGATATTGATTGACACACATGTGGATGGTTAACTTGGCAGGGGCAGGATAAAGCAAAGAGGTGAGAAGGCTGCTGGAACAAGATCCTCTAAGTTCAAGGATCACCCCACCAGGAGGGAAAGGTTGGTCTCCTAACCCTTGCCATGCGACTGGAAGCAATAACTGACAATAATAAACCATTTTGCTGATTATTATTCTCTAATAAGATTGCAGTAATTCTGTATGACTCTTGGAAAACATGCATTTGCTCTCATAGTGCTGGCATAATACAGATCCATAAAAAGATTAATTGTCCGAATTATCCTTGATCTTAGTCAGTGAACAGGTTTCTATAGACTTTTAAGTGAAGGGAACTCTCTGGTGAAAATAAGGCAAAGTCAGGTAAAATTAAAGGTTAAATTTCGTAAGTTAAGTTCACTTATGAATACAGTTTTAGTATCGCAGGAACAAGCCACAGTCCCTGTTCCTCATCCAAAGCAAAGCTGCACCACACTGAAATGAACAGGAAGTCTGAATATATTGGTTTGGGTTTTTTTAATGATGGCAATTGCATCAGAAGCAACACATAGATACTCACATGAATGAAATTATTCGCTTCAGCTGTTCTTGTTCTTCTCAACATTTGCTTTTCATGAACATTCCAGTAATCAAATTACACTGGGACAAATGCTCATAGAAAATGAATAGCAAAAGCGAACACTTGCAGTATTTGGAAGTTCCAGCTTACGTGTATATCTCCAATTCCTGTGTTTATCAGATTGGAAGAGAAAAAAAAATAATGTTGCTTAGCCAAAAAACCAAAACCATATCTCGAACTGGTCCCTATTCAAAGCCAGTGAAGTAAAAAGATGCACTTTGAATACATTATTTGGAAGGCTCTGGGATGCAGTTATTCCTAATGCTTATATTGTTCATGCCTGTTCCAGAAATTTCAGGTGGTTTTCAGGCAGAAAAAAAAATTTCTATGATTATCAGATGTATTATTCCCTGTGAATTCTCACTTCGTTTTCCTCTTAAAGTACACTCCTAGGGAGGAATACAAGAGCAGTATGATCTGGGCAACAAGCTCCCATCCTCTGTCAAGCAAAGCATCTTTCTTATGCTAATCATGTGGTATACTGCATCCCACCACAAGTCTCAATTTGCAATTTATTCTTTTGCTGTAAACCTGTAAGGGTTGTGAAGGCCCGAGGAGGACATCGCAGCACAGCTAACTTTCACATAACTACATGTTACATATTTATATGCACTGTCAAAATGGTGGGAAGATACAAAATTGGGTTTCACTGGAATCTAGCAGGCTGAGCTATTTATAAATAAGTGTCTTATTTTTGGTGCTCTTCAGAGAATGTGATGAACAGTGAGTGATGAGCATTTTATGTTGCTGATCGTTTGTATCACAATAGAGCCTTGAGGTCTTTTTCTGGAGTCAAGACTCTGTTAATTTAGGATCTATATTATCCTACAGTGGAAGACAGGACCTCAGAAGAAAGACCAATGGGCAAGATTCAGAAGAGGTGAAATGAGGGTGCCACACTGAAAACGGAAGAATAGGTAGAAAGTGCTGTAGCTGAAAAAAAATTGAGGGTTCCTGGGGATTCTGGGCATCGATATACAAAGCAGACCGATCACTCATCTCTCTTTCTCAGAAGAAATCCTCAGTGTGAAGAAATTTTTTCCCACAAGTATTCTGCATTGAAGGATTTCCTATTTATACAATGAAAGATAACATTAATGAAATTAGGGCATAATGAATGTGAAATAAATGCCGTTAGAAGGATTACATGCTTTAAAGAGATCTTGGGGGTATAACTGAATAAAAAAAAGCAGGTTTTAATTAAGAAGTGTGTAAGTACCCTGTAGTATGTAAATAATTAATGTGTATAAGAAGATGATCATAAGGGTGACTGAATAATCATCATTTTGGCTTCCCTGTGATGACTGCTGATGCAAGATTCCTAATCAGAGGCCACAAGAGTATTGTTAACCGTACCAGCCCATCCAGCCTAATTCTACACTGATACATCACAATATGAAGTTTTAAAGAGGTGATTAATACAAGAAATAATATCTCTGAGGAACAAACACTGATGCCATGTTTTATCACTTCCCTCTCATTAGCTCTGTAGCAAATTTTACAGATGCCAGTGGGAGTTTGGCACGGGCTGCCCCCGCCTGTCGGGTTGGATGGGAGCTGGAAACAGCTGTAGGTCTGTGGCTGGTGCACCAGGCAGTGCAATTGGTTTTGCAGAACTGGCAGCGAAGTGGGGATACGTGGGGAGCACGCACTCCCTTCCTCTGCAGTCCCAGAGCAAGAAAACCTCACAAAATGTTATTGGTGCAGGTTGTACTTGTCACTGGTGCTGCGTGACTGAGGAAAGAGAGAGAGCGGAGGAGCAGAGCCTTCCGTCAAAGTGTTGCTTGATTTTGTACTCTGGAAACAAGAGTAAGCTCCTGGAAACTCCTGTGTGGCCAGGGCAACATGATGCAATGACATCTGAAGCTTTCATGTCTCAAAACTGAAACCAAAAATCATCAATGCTTTTTAACTATTTACCTACGTTTGCCTTGACACTGTTACTGGATATATATTTGTCCACTCGGAGCTCTATTTTTTATCACCAATCACATGCAATTTAAACAGAGGAAGCGCAGGCACATAACTCTTCCACCTTGTTGTCCTTCCTATGTAGGTGCAAAATCTACTCCATGGTATTACCATACTAAGAAAATGTAAATTGCAGCTAAAACCAGTTACAGTACACTCTTAAAAGAGGGCAGCTATCAGCTCCAATAAAA
>VXBJ01005519.1:42578-65710 GCA_013400055.1 Nycticryphes semicollaris | reverse complement strand
TTTTTTTTTTTTTGAATGGATTATACTAGCATGGGTACTCAAAGTCTCCTCTGTTAGCAATAAGGAGTTATTGGCTGGGAGAACTGGTTTTGAATATAGTAAATTTCACACAGTGCAGAGAAAAAAAAAATCTCAAAATCACAGGAGNTTGTTTGTTTGTTTTTTCATTTGTGGATAATCTATGAATCTACGACCAGATTGCAGTCTCTGTCTTTCTGGTGATCATGCAGTACCACTTTTGAGACTACTGCTATAAATAATTCCTGGTCTGGACCTCATTTTTGAGCAAGTCCTAGCAAGTGGTCACAGTTAGAAACCTGAGCTGTACAGAGTGGGCAAACTCCACAGGAAATGTAGTCATTTTCACTCCAATGGCTCTAGCTCTTGAAGCTATCTTTTCAGCCTCATTATTTACACTGACAAATCGTGGATTTTTCTTCCCAATTTGAGTTAATTTTTACTCTTTGCTCACATATTCTTGTTAATAAAGTTCTCTACAACACCCCTGATATACCAAAGTGCTTAAACACAGGCTTTTTTTTTTTTTTTAACAAGGCATTTAAATCCTTAAGTGCTGCTCCGTAAGAGGCTGGAATTTTTTCAGAAAGTGATCTGAAAAGCGATGTACACCCCATGAAAATGTACACATATAACATTGGCGAAGTTGTGTCATTAATTTTTCTGCTTTTTTTGCATAAGTATGCATGTGGAAAAGAGTACAATTGGTTTAGTCTAATAAAGGAATTGGAGACCGCTGTGTGTAAAATGCACCCTGCCTTTTAGCAACACTGCAGTCCTTCTTCCAAGCCTGCTGGCAGAATTAACTTTTCTACAGATTCTTGACTATTTTCATCTTGAACCAAGGGACTGGCTGTCTTCTACTCTGCTCCTCGCTTTTCCTTTTCTCATGGTGGTTCCTGAAGTAGGCATGTCCACTCTGCTCTTCTCCTGTGTTAAGTATTCAACTGAAATAAGACCAGGCAGATCTGGGCAAGTGGGTGGACCTCCTATGAACAGGTTGTCATCTTGGGTAACCATGAGTACGGGAATGATGGTAGCATTGGTGGCTGGGGAACGGTGCCCACAGAAACTATTAATCCTTGATCATCAGTGGCTGAGCATCACAGTTAAGGCTGGTGAAAACCCTTCAGCAATGAAAAATGCAGAAGGGGAATGTGATTAAAATCACCACTCGTATTTCCCTCGCTGCTCTTTCCGCTTGCTTGGCTTGTTGTCATTTCTTTGAAGTAGGGTTGGCTTGTTTGCTTTCTGGGCTGCAGAACAATTGTCCTCTGTGTTTCACAGTGACCTTCTGCAAGGCTTGTTCCCTCTGAGCAACTTGGCTCATTTGGAAGTAGGTTATCGCTGTCCTACCGCTCATGTCTGTGTTGCTCTGCTCCCTTTTCTCACAGGTAGAAGCTCCTTGGGCTTGCCAGACCATGATAGCCAGATTGCTTAAACTCATGTTCATCTACCCCTTCTTTAGCTGCTCACATTTTTCAAAACACTCGAGCTGAGTTTCAGGATACCACACACTAGCTCTCTAGCCTTGGAGAGGGGGAGGGATTTATTTTGGGTCAGCCTGGAATGAATTTTTTTTTTTTTCCTTTCACAATCATTATTGAAAAATAAGAATTAGGGAAAAATAAACCATTCATGAGTAACAGTTTAGGTATAATGGAATAAGAATATACTTTTATTTATATTTAGGTCCCCTACTTTGTCTACATGAAATTTCAAACATTTCAAAATATGGTTTTTCATTTGCATTGCCATTTCAAGGGAAAAAAAAATAGTTATCAACGTTCCTTACTTTCTGTCCTCCACACTCTTTTTCCAGAAGAAATTTGCAAATACTGTCAGATATCTAAAAATGCATGAAGAATGTTAAGTAGGATATTAAGTTTGAAAAATTTCATGTCGCTGTAGTGCTCGTCTGGTGTGAATTGACATTGCACTGGCTACTCCAGGCTTATGCCTACAAATATTCTCCTGTGGGTAGGCCAGGCGGGGAATCCAAACCACCTCTTTGAAGCCAAATTGATTTTCACTTGTAAGGGCTATGTTCTGCTTTACTGCCTCAGAAAGGAGGCTGAGACAGTTCCTAAACAGAACTCCTATTTTGTTTCTTCTGGCAATATAAATCTGGAGAAACTCTGATACTGTCAGAGGATGCTCAAGGAGTCAGTGAGGAAAGCATGCAGTCCTTTACCCACTTTATATCCCTGGTCCCTTTGGGATAGAAGAGCAGGCAGGAGATCTTGTAACATTGCCAGACAGTGGCACACAGCCCACCAGCACCTCTGATTTTGGTAGCCTTCCCACTGAAATGGATGCTACCACAGGAAAATCTTAAAATATTCCAGTTATTTGTACATGGAAAAAAAAGATAAGTGACTAGCATTCAGTCACAGCCTCTTTCTAGCACTGGAGCTGTGTAAAGGTGCCTAAAGTAGTCATGAATACAGTCTTACTGTGTGACCTGTTTCCATTTCCAGAATGAGGAAGGAAGAGTTTAGTTGCAGGTGAAAATGCTGTTCTCTCTGTTAATGTGAGTGATCCGATTGATCGTTTCTATTGCTCCTTTTCTGAGGTGGTTGTGTATAGCTTCCCAAACAAGTAGCTATAAAACCTTGATGAGATCCCCACTTGCCACATATTCTGTTCATGCCATATATTTTGAGTTTGGCGCTTAGTCATGTTTTTCTCATTGCTGGTCCTTTAGTAGCACTCCCCATAGTTTTTACCTTTGAGATACATTTATTCTGGGCTGGGCTACAGCTAGTAGAGAAGCACCATAATGACTCAGTTCAGTACTAAGCCTCTGGCTATAACTACCTGAAGTTTCTGCCTATAGTTATTTTTATTTTTAAGTATTTTCCATTCTGTTGTCACATCTCCCGTGTTGTTCCTTCATAGTTAATATGACAGTGATGAAACCAGATCCAGTAGTCCCATAATGGACCCAGCACCGCTTACACCATCATGATGGGTGGTACAGAGAACCCGTAGAAGATCTGTCTTCAGATTAGGGGAATGATTATCTGGGAACCCAGGGTCTGGCTGAATCTAAAGTCTCCCTCTTGAGTCAAACTGTGGTGCTTAAAACTGCACAGGAAAGAGCTGTCTGGCCACTCCAAAGCTGAAAGTACAGGAGAGATCTGGCCAGGGGCCTTTAATCTCTAAGAAAAAATGCAACATGCTGGAAATGTTGCATCCACAGGGAGTCGTTGAGAAAGAAAAGTCATCTTCAATGAGGTTCAGTTTCCCTGAGCTGGCAAGCCCTGAGCAGAGATCACGGGAGTGGCTCCTTGGGTGATGTGTGCATGTGTTTGTATGTCATTACTGTGAGTACATTGATTTTATTTCTGCCTTTTTGTCAACAGGCAGACAAATACACCCTGCCCCATTTTTTCATCCAGGTAGTAGAAGATCCTGTATCATGGCCCTGCTCAGGACATCCCATATGAAAACAGGATGCCATTTCATGGAATTTTGTAGGACCAGGCTGGTTTTAATGCAGCTTTCCCCGTATGCATTTGCTTCTTTATTCCAGGATGATAGTTGAGCATTTGTGAAAATTTTGGGAGGTGGAAAGACAAAAAAGAGAAAAAACCTGTTTGAAATCAGTGTCAAAATTGTTACCAACTTCAATGTAATTTGAGTAGTGAGGCCAGAAAAGCACCTTCTCACATTGCAAACCCTTGGTTTTGAAAAACATGTCCATACTGCTTTGCTGGCATTGTGGTGCCCTCTGCATATATAATTTTCCCCATGCCTCTGCAGCAAATATGGAATTATTATAGGCTATGTGCAACCTTTGCACTGTTGTGGTTTGCTTCAAAAGGCCACTTGGTGTAAATGCTCAATAAAGATGAATAAAGACTGTTTAACTTTCAGACAAAGTCTTAAATTTCCACAAGATTAGGAGGGCACTCCACACTGCATGATCATGGCAAGATCACACCCTTTTTACTGTTCATTCCCTCCTGCTCCCTCTGACTTAGGGGTGTGGGGGGGAAAAGGGAGGAGGAGTAGTGAGAAATCATGAGTGCTTATCAAAGTTAAATTATAAGGTTGGTGTAAAAAACGGGAAAAGACTGAATAAGCAAGCTAAGGAAAGGCCACAACAGCATCTGTGTGAGAGATAATTCACCCAATTTGTCCAGCTAAACAATTCTGTCAAGTTTACTGAGGGCTGCAAAATTGGCAAATTGCCTCCTCTCCTCCGAGCAGTACGGAGGCAGCGTGGGCTTAACTCTTCTGTTCGCTGTTTAAAGAACTAATTTTGCTAACCCTCACTCAAAGCAGCTGGGATGACCTTACTCAAATTATTGGCTTTAATAAGGATTTCTGGTGGAAGCAAAACTGAGCTGGGCAGGAGTTGGCTTGCCAGCCACCGTCATGACAACTGCGGTCCTGAAAGTCTGTGGGCTTGTTTGTGCCTTTGGGCACTGCCTGAAGCTCCACAGCAGAAAATGCAGCTTCTCAGGGACACACCTGAGGGATGCCACCCTGAAAGAGATGCAAGTTTCTCCGAGGATCTGTGGATCTTGTAGAGATCTCCTTTTACCAGAAGGAAAAAACTCCTCGGAGTCTGTGTTTCCCCAGCATGCTCTCTAGCCCCCAGGCAGATGTGGAACCTGTTGATTGAACCCTGTGTGGTTGACTATTAAGGAGCAGGCTGCTGGTCTTTCCAATAAATTGCTTTTTCTGCACAGTATTAGCTCACTGGCCTGTGTGCATGTGTGTGTGGTGTGTGCATGTAACAAATAATTGATTCCTTTAAAGATGCTTCTTGTTGAAATGTCCCTTAGGAACATGCATTACTGACAAAAAAAAAAAAGAAAAAAAAGAACAAAAAGCCAAACCCAAATCAAAACCTACTCTTCTTGTGCCTAGGCACTAATAATGACTTGGGGATGCCCTGGGAGAGATCACACACCTTGCTTACTCTTTGCTTCAGTAAGTGATGTCTTAGGTGTCAGCTGTGCTATCTTTCTGAGTAAAACACCCTGATAAAGGCATATGCATGAATGGAGATAAGACTGTTCTGTATCAAGGAGGTTTTCAGCAGCTTGTTCCTAGGCATCTGAGCTCAAGAATAGGCAATCTAGCAGGGCTATAAACTGCAATATAGTCTAAATAACAGCTAAGCCCGCTTGAAAATGATATCAGAAAAAATATGTGATACAAGTAAAAGGCTAAATAATGCTCAAATAGGGCAGGATTAGGCTCACACAGGAGATTACATTGGCAGAAGGGAAATGTCTGTAAAATGCTGACACGTGAGATAAAGTACAAGTGAGAATGGCATTCACCCAAGGTCATGGTTTTAGAAGGAAATAGATGAACTCGATATGTGGCTTTTGTTCCAGCAGCCTTTAAATAATATGATGCTGAATGCTCTCCTGGTAAGGTAGTGCAGAAGAAGCAATAGTTAAATCAGAGATGTACATATAACAAATGTTTTTGTCACGCTCCAGAAGCAACCTAAGAACCGAAGAATTCACACATCTGCTCAATGAAAAGGAAGTCTGACATTTATAAAGACTATTTTTAAACACTCAAGTTCCCTTTAATAACACACTCATGAAATTCCCAAGAGCCAATGCCAGTGTAAAAATCTTCCCATTGTACAAATGGGCTGTCTTGGAGCAAGTTCAAGTATTTTTAACATGGTGTTGGGCGGCAGTGGATAGGTATAAACTGTGAAAAGAAGGAGTAAAGATAGCCCGGAATTTATGAGGTAATACTGGGCTTCGAAATTGCAATGTGCTTTCCAGCTCTGTTATACACTCCACGAGTCCTTACTGAGTTCTTGGTATCTAATACAGACTCCAGCATTGCTCTAGCCCAGCACACAGAGACAGAAGGGTGTTACTGGGGAGGAAACTCTGAGAAAACAGAGTACCACTTTTGCACCACCAAAGATTCTTGAAGCATCCTTTTGACAAGCTGCTTTGAACACCTAAGAGCTCTGTGTTGAGGAGGAAGTAAGTCAAGGTTTTTCTTTCTTGTTTGCAAGCCTGGAAAATAAGCAAATGTCAGTTGTAACCCTTACAGATGGTGTGGCTAAACACTGTTGTGTAAATCTCCAGGAAAGACCCCAAAGCATAAAATATTGAGAAATAATCATAACACATTGAACATGATGTAGGGTTGGTTTTTTTTTTTGTGACTGAAGCCTTGTGCATTGCATTCCTATCCCTCAACAAAAGTGCAAAACCCCACGTTTTTGCTTTTTATTAGAAATACTGCAAAGGAAAGCAAAGCAGCCCAATATACTTGAAAGGTAAATTATTAAATAAGGCTCTTCAGATGTCTTTTTGCCTTCTGTGTTTTAAAATGATTTTTAAGTAAGAAGTGGGTTGGGTTAATATGACCATACAACCAGTTTAGATGGGAGGTCTCCAGAAGAAAGCAGTTGCCTTGTCCTGGTTATTTCCCCAGTGGGACAGGTTTTGTGAGCAAGCTAGTGCATCAAGAAAGGATCTGGAATAGACAACATGTGCCCTTAGGAATAAAGAAGACATTTCAAAGTGTACTGGCATCCTGAGTGTAAGTGCTTCTCTCACTTGCTCCTAGAGAAGGCAAATTATTCTCAGTCTTTCACTCAGTTTCTGTAATAACATTCAGACCCACAACTGAAGGCCAAATGCTGCCACTGCTGAATCTGTGCACTGCTGTCCCCCGGCATATTGACCTCAGCAGGACTACTGGTGGAGTTAGGCACTATGCAACAGGAGCAGGAGGGGCATTTCTGGTAGTATCTCAGTGACATTAACAGCTGTCAACCTGGGCATTGGCTGCTCCTAAGTTTAATGGCAAAAGTATTTTTACGGCTGACAAAGGCTGATGAGAAATGACAATGTTGGTGTCTTGGAATGCAGATCAGATTTAAAGTGCTTGGTGTCTCCTCCCTCAGATTTTCCTGCAGACAACAGGAACCTCCAATTTCAGCTGATGAATTTCAATATAAACGGGAAAGATACTCTAGAGTCTCAGAGTAATTTTTGCCATGGAGGGGTCATCAAACAGAAATGTTTGCCACATACACATGACGTGTTCATAAACTGAACCTGAATAAATATATAGGGAAGGAAGCAGAACTGTGTCTTATCTCAATGCATTACTTAAATGTCCCAAAGCATTAAGCAGCCATGGGGGATATCTCATGTGGAACTGTAAGCTGGGAACATCTAACTGCTTGGTTTGGCTAGGAATGGAACACAAGTAGAAGACAAAACCAGAAATGAAACCACTACACTAAAAGAAGAATCTGATGTGACTTAGAGAAAATTTCTCTGTAATAAGGGATTGAAATCCAATATTGAACAGCCTCATGATAAACTGATGTCATCCAAGTCTACAAAAAATATTAAGTGATTTCTGCAGAGAATATTTTAAGGAAGTCCTGATTTTGATTGAGCCACTCATTTGTTTACAGGAGTGGATGTAACAAAGTTCAGCTACTCCAACTGGGAGAATTCTATGTCTTTTTCCCCTAAAATTACTTACACATATAAATTCAGTATTTTTGTCCTGGATTTGCTTTGTTTCTGCAGATAACATAGGGAATNTAAATCTATGTCTTACAGTTATAGCTTTGTAATTAATAGAATAAGAAAGTTGTTCTTAGCCCTGTGTGACTGATGAAACCTATCATGCGTTTGAATTATGTTTATCAACTACTTACAAGAAACTGCTTTTGATAAATCTACAAGCTGAGACTACATTTGACAAATAATTTGAGGAGCAACAAATATTCCAGAAGGAAGCATAGGTTGATTGCAGAACAGATAAAGAGTCAAGAATCACTAAGGCAGCTATGAATTATTCACTGATGACTAATAATAATAATAAAAAAATCTTAAAAATTATTGAGCTAGATGTGCTATTCCTGCCTTGTTAGCAATCCACAGCTGATATGGAGCAATGCAAGTCTGTCAAGGGGCTAAACCTGTTTACAGGAAGAATTTGAATCTCTTAAATCTAACGTAGCAACTGGTTTAGTTAATGTTGCGCCAAACACCCGGGGAAACAATCCTAATCTAAAATAAGCACTATTCAGACTATAATATATGTGCTTTTATGCAGTCCTCCAGACTGGTTTAAATAAGTAATTTAAAAAACTACATTTTTTATTTTAAACAGTGGTGTTTGTTCCTTGCTTTATCCTTTCATTTCTCTGTACAATTTATAGCAAATTTGGAATAAGAGCTAATTCACATAACTTGAGAATGAGATGTCTGTGTTATTACTCTTGCATTAAACAGTAGAATAAGTCAAATGGTGTATATGTTGACAGTATTTTTAACAAAGGAGGAGTTACATTTGTAGAACAAGTTGCATGTTGCATTTTCTGTGTTGAGAAGTGTCAAATTCTAGACTGGTCACGAGCCAGAAATTGCAGTCAATGGCATACTTGAAGGAAACCAAGAGGAAAGTATGACCACGTGCCTTTTTGCCCAGCAAATTGAAAACACTGAAGAGTCAAGAAAAGCAAAGCAAAGACTGTGAGTGACCTGCTCCTCCCAGGTCAACTGGCAAAGCTTATTAAAGCCATGGTGATTTAAGAAGGTTTCTGACATCTGCTGAAAGTTTTTAGGGCAAACGCTTTAGTTAAAATAATTAACTTGTGTTTGAAGTTATCTTAGATACATATGGATCATAGATCATTGGTTGATGTAATATTAGACCTAAATGAGTTTATGAGTCTAAAGCAATAGGCATTCACTAGAAACTTGCCACCCTTTGGCTGTTCCAGCAAGAAGTCAACAGTTGTGGGAGGAATAAGTGTATGAGTGTAGTAATGACTTAATCACACTGAACACATCATATTATCTCAGCAGAAGGCCTTGTGATCAAACCAACTAACTGGTAATAACAACAGGGTCCTGGGAGAACAGTAATCGAAGTGGGGAAAGCCCATGATGTTATTTGATGTTGCTCCACAGAGGTCAGTGTAATTGTACAAATTAAATTAACCACACCTGCTGAGGACTGGATAATTTAAAAGACTATTGCTACCCACCCCCAACCAAAAAAAGAAAAAAAAAAAGATATTCATCCACTGAGATAAACTGCTGGAAGAACAAACACTGAGTTCTGTTGGTGCCATGCCAGGGAAGCATATCCTGCTAAAAATTCTGCAGAGGGCTGCCAGAAAATCAGCGAGCATTTGCAGTTTAAAAGTTGTCAAAATACTCTTGTAAAAATAGACTTACTGAGAATAACGAAAAATACAGGTGAAAAATGTGTACAGCTAATGAGTGAACAGAAAGCTGAATAAATTAGAAATGCTTTAAATGACATTTTTCTTTGTGCTGGATAAAGGGCAGCTTTCTAATTATGTCAATAGGGGATATATTTTATGTCCACATTAAGTTCAGTAGTATAGAGAAGATAATAATCTTTTCTTTGTGATTCAGAAGAAAGCCTTAAAAACTTTAGAAGCCAACTGTATTCCTAATGCAGGTTTTCATAGGGCAGGCAGTAATGTCATGGATAAAATAAATGGTACTTTAGGGGAAGGCAGGGCTCTTGCAGCCAAGGATGAGCTGGGTGCTCGCTGTGCCTCACACTATATATTCTCCACCTGAAGAAATCCTGGCATGAGGGAAGAAGAGGACCCAAGGTGTGCACAGAGAGCTGGCCTGGCCTGGGTGATAGAGGGAAGCAGAACTGAGAGCTGCCATGCTCCTTTTGTTAGTGTGTAGGGTTAAAAGTCCATTGGCTCTGCTGAAGAGTGCTATCTCATTTGAAGATCACATCAATGTGGATGAAGATTTTAAAAGACAAGAGCCTGAGAATGGTGTAAACCACTGACGACCTTAAACCAAACCCATTACGGCAGTTAAAGTTGCTCTTAGACTAGTAGTTTCCTAACTGGAATGGCTTCCTTAAGAGAGTGTTATGGAGTAGCTGGTGTTGACTCTCTGGTGAATGTACAGTTCTCTGATTCAGTCAGTCTGTTGTAGTGATATGCGTTCATGTGGCCCAAGGAAAGGTTATGTTAAAACCCTACAAATATGTCTAGAGCCACTTTTATAGAACTTTTCTAATTTCTATAGAATCTTTTTTGTTTTATCCTTAAGAAGGTCCACATGACACTTCCTCAGAAGAAGGCAAGACAAAAATCTGAAAGAATACAAATCTTATTCATCAATACTTTTTTGTACCCTTGACATAGAAATACAATAGGTGGTTTTGCTCTCTGCTGGTGGTTATGCTTTCATCTTCGGCTATTAATGTTGTCTTCAGGATTTGCAGAGTTCTTTCCATCTCAGTGTCTGAACATGGCATTTAGATTTTGAAGTTCAGTGATGGAAATCAGATCAGTGGTATAACTTAAGTAAGTCAGTCCATCAGTCAGCCACGGTAAACTGGTTTCGTAGTTATTTCAGAATATCACTTTACTGTTGCCCCAGCTCTGATGAACTCAGTAGCACCTTGTAGGGTGGGGATGGTCAAATATTTCCTCACTTAAGAGAAAGTATATGTGTATGTATTTTCAAAACACAATGTTAACACTTACTGTAAGTGAACTTGTCAGCCTTTCTTTCTCTGCTGCTTCTTTCAAGACCTGGCTCCTGGGGCTTTGAGCAACCTGGTCTAGTGGGGGTTGTCCCTGCCCATCCTAGGGGCATTGGAACTTGATGGTCTTTAAGGTCCCTTCCAACCCTAACCATTCTATGTTTCTATGATTTTATGATGCTTTCCCTTTCCCTGTTATTGTCTGCATCTCCACAGTCCAAGATCTTTTAGAACTTTGCCTTAAAATGTTCTTCCCCTTCTAAGCACCATCAGTAGTCTCCCCTCAGACAGTAATGTCTCATTTTCTATCTTGTCTGGAACTCATGTATCAAGTTCCTGCCACTCTGCAAACCTGAAGCATGAGAGTGAAGTTGCAAAAATGAGTATGTGCTTGCTCAATTTTTGCAGCTGTGTGAAGTATGCTTGAAAAGTTGGAGTATTTTTGTGTCTAAAACACACCATACAAAATATATTTTTAGTCTACTAATACATTGTGTTAGACATAAAAGGCACATGAGCAAAATCAGTCCCAAGCCTATTAACTTACAAAATGGGAAAAGAATGGACTCCTGATGTAAATATTATTTATTTCTAGCCTATTCTGGGACACGTTTAAGCTTATCTAAGCAATTTCCCCCTATGCTATCTCAGAGTCTTCTTTAAGACCCCAGTAGTTTTCTTTTTTTCTCATTGCCTTTCTGCTTGTCTTTTTATTCAGTGATCTTCACAACATAGCAGCCTTTTCCGCAATGGAAAAAGCGTATGGGTTGAATGTGTTTCTCACACTCCATGTTATTTTTGAGGAGGGAGATCTCCCTGGGTCTTTCAAGGGGGTGAGGATCAGATTCCCAAAGGTGCTTATGCAGCTCTGATATCCTGACTGACTGTCACCCATGCATAATTATTGGACTGAGATCCTCCATAACCATTTTACAGTATCTTCATTAACCTTCTTTTTTAGGTTTGGTTTTGGTTTTTTTTTCATCTTCAGTTTCATGGAACTGACCAAAGCCATCAGACCTGTGTTAGTATTGGCAATACCAAGATACAATCCCTCATTGTAGAGAAGGAACAGTGGATTTTGAGTTTTTTAATCTGGACAGGCCTAGTTAATAGGCCAATTAATTAGAGGAATGATGACTCTGCAGTAGTATGATTTATAAGGACAGTGCTTTAGTAGCAACAGAAGAATTGTAAATGCTAGCATTACACTGATCTACACATTTCACTTCCTTTATGCGTTTAGGATTTGTCATAAAACTAGAAAACCTTGATCTTAGAGATTAGAATAAAAATTTACACACCTGGGAGTGTGAAGAGGCAGCACTTTGAATTTACTTTTAAGTACTTAAGCCCTGAGAGTACTTTACATCTTTCTATAACTTACAAAATTGCTGGAATCCCTTCCAACACTTAGAAGATTTTTACTTAAAAGTCAACTTTCAGACACCCAGATAAAGAATGTTGATATTAACTTCTGGAATTCCGTAACAGATGAATATTGTAAAACATCAGAGCTCTGGGACATACTACTGAGAAGAATTTGTATGTTGGCCATTATGAAGAATTTGGGGTTTAAATTAGTTTTTATTTTACTAAAATATTTTGCATTTAATTTCTGACACCTTATGGGGGGAGCTCCCAGTTATGTAATGTTTGTAGTGGTCTTATATTAGACGTATTAGAAGACTTTTTTTTTTTCCTTTTTCTTTTCCAGACCTGAATTTTTCACTATTAAAGCAGAGCTCTAACTCTTCAAGTTACCTTCAGTAGCTAAGGGATGACATCTAAAAATGGAATTCCCCACACAAATTCAAGAATCAAGGTGAAATGCTGACATAAGACACTGAATTATAAAAAAAAAAGGAAATTAAATTCAAAGAAATGAGGAAAAAAAAAAGAAAAAGGAAAGAAGCAAGTTCATTACCATCCAAGAAAGCTGGAATACTGATATTTTTCCCCAAGCTTGAGAAGAGTAAATACTCTTTTTTTTTTAAAAAAAAAAAGGTCAACAGCAAGTTTGGAAATATGAAGCAAATCATGCCAGATCATCCTAACTGCCTTTTTCTTTGGCTGAGATGTTTGGCTCTGGTGATAAGGAAAGAGCAGTGGATGTTGCATCCTTGGACTTTACTAAGTTAAGGTAGATGGCAGCCTTGGTCACAGCAACCATGGGAAGACCAGAGGTTTTAGTTCCTGGGGAAGGACAGTAAAACTGAGAGAGGATGATTACCCTGGCCCACAGGAGCAGAAGGATGTACCCAAAGACACTGAGGTAGCTGGACTATCTCCTTATGCAGTTGCTCTTTGTTGGTTTGGGAAGGTCCTGGTGGCTGGAGACAGGTTCCTGGGAAATGACGGGCAGATATTACCCATCTCACTAGGACGGTGGGCCTGATTTCACTGTCAAGCACAAAAGAGAAAACAAGTCCAAAGACTTGTTTTTTATATGAAGTCTATATATTTGTTTAATGTTCTATTTCCTACCAACCTATATGAGATTGCTTAATACTTTAGTCCTTTTCTAACCACAGGCACGGACGGTCCTGAAAGACTTACTGTTTGACAGGTGGATTAGGCTTACTCAGTGGTGGAATTATAAGTCTCCTAAACACACCTATTATATAAGTTTGGTTTTTTTCTGCAAGTTAGGTTCACCTTTGTTTTCTAAGTAAATTCAGCTCTTTCAGGACCTGAAATAGACAGGGTTATGTTTATTTCGTAGGCAGGTGATACCAATCAGAACTGATTTCATCATGGCTAGACTGAAGTCTCAGTTCATTCAGGTGCTTATCCAGGTGCATAAGTGGGAACATGAATAGTCCTGTTGACTTCAATCCAACTATCCCTTTATCCCACACAGTGGGAGGAGATGTTCAGAGGAAGGATCTCTAAAAACCCTTGAGTCTTCTCCTCTATAAAGGGCATAGGATTTTAGCATCTTTTAAAATTGTTTTATTTACTTTGACCATCATGATAACGAAGTATGAAGTGAGATTCCTTTTCCAGTCTGAGATGAACTCTTGAAGAGCCACTCACGTAGTTTGTTTGTATCAATTTGCATTTCCTTTCTGATTTTAAGCAAGGATTCCTCAATTTTTCTCTTCTAAACTATAAAACAAGGGAGTGTGGAAATTTATTATGTTATCATTTGCATAGAACCTTGACTTGACCTTTATTTTATTATCCAAGCTCAGTTCTTTTGGGAATTTCAAATGAATGGGGTATGGATTCCTGTTTCCTCCTTTTAGCAGGGATAATGGATCCTTTCTCAGTAGAAATTTTATCCATTTGTAGGTATGGAAATCATTGTAAAGTTCTATTTGGCCTCTGCTAGTTCAGTATTATAAAAGTATCAGGTGAAGGAAACTAATAAACTAATTTTATTTATATGTAATGGAACAGATATAACAGATTCTGAACATAACTTTCTTCTGAATATAACTTTCTGAATAAGAGAAACTAGTTTATGCTTGTATGCATAAAGTCTTTTTGATCTGTTGAGCTATTTTTGTGGGAACTGAACTTATTTTAAAGATGGAGTTTGCTACTTGGGATGTTCATAGTCAAAAAAAGTTCTTGGCATGGTCTATGGTAATTACCTGAAGATCTAATTTTGTCGAGGTCTTCTGATAATAAGATCCAAATAAATGTTGCAAGCGTCCTTTAATTGTGCTTTACCTGGATCTCATCAAGCTGAAGTTCCTGCAGGAGAACATTTATCATCAGCATCAAATTTTTGAAGAACTATTTTAATAAACATAGCTGAGAGAGACTAGATCCTTCAAAACCAATCATAAAGTGTTTTAAGAGTATATTATTCACCATGAGTTTTGGTCCACAAGTTGTTATACAGCCTTCACAGATAACGTAATTCTCTTTCTTGAAAATTTTGAAGGAAGTACCTTCCTCCATTGCTCTCACAACATCACCAGCTTTCAGGACAAAACCCAAATCTCTTCCAATTCTATTTTCTATTTCCTTAATAGGTCGTTTACTCTCTTACTCTTCCCTGCTCTGTAAAGGTCTCATCAGAGTTTCTTGTGGGCACCCTTGTTTCCTCCATGTTGAGTCCTGACTTGACAGCTGCAAGGAGTTTGTCACACTCGAGTGTCTGCTTCAAACACAGTCAGCTTCCTACTATTTCTTCTGGATATGATTGGCCAGTTGGTGATTTCCCAGGTCTGTTTGTTGGGGATGAAATCCTCCTGGCTATTGCACAGAATTTTTCTAATACCTACATCTCTCATGACATCTATTTTGTTCTCTATCTAGAGAACAAGTCCTTTGAGGAGAGGCTGAGGGAGCTGGGCCTGTTTAGTTTGGAGAAGAAGAGGCTGAGGGGAGACCTCATTGCCCTCTACAACTACCTGAAAGGAGGTTGTAGAGAGGTGGGTGTTGGCCTCTTCTCCCAAGTGAATAATGACAGGACCAGAGGAAATGGTCTGAAGTTGCAGCAGGGGAGGTTTAGATTAGATATTAGGAAGAATTACTTTACTGAAAGAGTGGTCAGGCACTGGAACAGCCTGCCCAGGGAGGTTGTGGAGTCACCATCCCTGGAGGTATTTAAGACACATGTAGATGTGGCACTTCAGAGTGTGCTCTAGTGCCCGAGACTGTTGGGTGTGGTAGTTGTTGTTGTGGTGGATTGGTTTTTTGGGGGGTTTTTGGGTGTGGTAGTGTCAGGGTGTGGTGGGTTTGGGGGTTTTTTTTTTGTTTTGTTTTTTTTTTTTTTGTTTTGTTTTGTTTTGTTTTGTTTTGTTTTGTTTTGTTTTGTTGTGATTGGACTCAATTATCAAAAAGGTCCCTTCCAGCCATGAAGATTCTGTGATTCTGTGATTTGGCCTTGGTGTACACTTGCAACTGGAGAGAATGGATGGTGATCTCCGAATATCAGCTCTTCCTTGAAGGTCAGGCTCAGGCAGGCACTTGTTTTGTCTGATGATTGGTACTCCAGGCTCTTCAGCATACAGATCCAGACATAAATGAGGCTCTGCAGGTTATTTTTGAAAAGGAATAGTGTATATTAGCTTAATGTGTCTAAATAATGCAGGAAAATTGCAGGTAATTTTTAAAGATCTTGGATAATATCTATATTTTAGAGTCCTAACGGGCTGTTGTCAAGGACAATTGAGTTCCTTTCATTAATTCAAAGCAAGAGAAAGTAAGATCTTCTTACAAATTCACAGTGAAATTAGATTTATTAAAACCTTATGACTCACCAACTTCCTCCTCCTTCTCAAATCTGAATTTTGGATTGAAATCCTTTTAGAAAAATTCCTGTAGGCAATGATGAGGGTGTTCTTCATCAATCTCTGATGGATTAGATCTAGTAGAGCCCCAATTCCAGACAGTCATTCCTCTCAGGCTCAGTATCGTCTGACTCACAGTTCAAGCTGCTACTTGTTTTTCTTCCTGTCTTGATTCACCTATTTTTTTCTTTGATGAGTAAATGAATATGCCATTAAAGAAACAAATCCAGATGCTTTCTCTCTCTCTGAATAAGAGCTTTGTGGCTGAGGGGCTAGGCAGTAAAATAAGTTCTGAGGATTAGTGACTTGTTATCCTGAAGGTCCAGTTTTCCTAGGTTGAATACTGTGCTCTGACAGAAAATGAGGTAGTATTGATGTGTCTGATATGGGAAGCACTAAAATAGAGAGTCCAAAATTACTAATTGATTTTGAAAAATTGTACCTTTGCTGAAAAGGCCAATATCTTAGGAGAGAAAAAAACCCAAACAAACAATATTAAAAGAAAACATTACCACAATCGAAAAATTAATACTTTGATATTATAGAGCACACTGGCAAACCTCAATTTGTGCGATCTGACAAGCAGCATCATGGCTGCAGCGGAAAATACAGAATAAACATACTGACTTAGCCGTAGAAGGGGTTTATGGATACCCTGTGGCCATAGTACAAAAGAAGGAAAAGTGATAAATGCCAGTGGAATGGAATGCTTCGCAATTAAAGAAGGAGGAAGAACACTTGTGCATTTTTTCTAAAAGCCTCTATACTAAGAAGTGGATTGTCTGCTGTAATTACCTGAGAGAAATAAGTGATATATTTTGCAGAGAGGAAGCCCTCTGGGCAGAGCTGTTGTTTGCCCTGTGTCATTGTTGATTTTGACTGTGAGACAGAGAAGGCAAAAAATGTCTCTCAGATATTATTGGTGATAATGTGTTGTGTTCACCATGATAAAAAAATGATGCATTAATTAAATTGCACATACAGTGGATTAATGGCTGCCACGTGCCAATATAATGTAATAGAGCAGCAGGGATGGAGCAGCAGATCTGGTCCTGAGTCTCTTCTGCTGACATGTTTCTTCATGATTAGAAAGGGGATCGTGAGCTCTGACCAGGCTTTGGACTTTGTTATTTCACCTTCCATCAAGGCTGGTAGATGTCTGGGCAGAGTGGGTCACACATTGGTCTCCTTCGAACCTGCATGCACTATTGTTGCCTCTGAAGGCTCTACAGGTACTTTGCTCAGTATCTCTGCACAGCAAATATTTAATGAAAGTCAGCTGGGTCCGGCATCCTTGTCTTCTGTCCTTTACTGTGTTGCCAAAATTCAAGCAAATACAAGTGCATTTAAGAGAAAGGCATTGCAGACATCAGGTGTTGCCCAAACAGTTACTTCTTACATGAGAGGTTTGTTGCCTTGCCTGACTTAAGTCCCTAGAAGTATTATAGGAGTGTGCTAAATACAAGCCTGGTGGTAAAATGATGGACAAGCTCTGTAAAACTGTAATTTTCCATCATGAATTATTCATGGATGTTACTCAAGTCACAGACAGGAAACTTGCATGTATAAAGTTAGCTAAACACAATCGTTCATTTATGAAGAGGACTCAGTCATGTGAAGGCTTACCATATGGCCCCCACTAGGAGAAGCAGAGATCCAGAACTGTATTTTCTGCTGGCATGCACAGGCATAGATCCATTGGCAATAATGCAGCTGCAATTCACATTAGCTGAAAGTTTTGCCCCTTTTCTTTGAGAGATTTTGTTGTTGTTTCTTTACAGATCCATTTGTTTTTCCCTGTGTTGGCTAGAATGTGGTTATAAGTCCAGGTTTATGATCTCTCCTGTACAGTTGTTTAGGCTTTTTGTCTCTTCTAACCCATAACATGAATATTTCATGGGGAAAACTGGTTATTTTGTGCTTTGCTTGAGATTCAAGAGAATTCAAATACTTAACAAAGATGAGAAAAGGGGCTTGAAAACATTGCTAATATACTGGCAGTAATGGCTACCATAACAAATTCAAATTAGGAGGGACTCAGAGCATTTTGTTTCAGGAGACAAGATATCTTTTAGGATTAGTATCTACTGTATTAAAAATAAACAGTAAATTACTACAATGGGTTTTGTTTATCTCCCTTCTAATATTCCAGCACTACCTGGTGTTGCTTTATAATTTTTTTTGGCACCATGGGCCACCTCTGTAATTTCTCTCTTACACACACATTTCTTGCCGCATATTACTTGATAGCACTGTGAAAACAGGATGGTTTTCTGGGCCCGGACAGCTGATGCCAACTGACCAAGGGGATATTCCACACTGTGGGACATCATGCTCAGTATATAAAGCTGGGGGAAGAAGAAGGAAGGGGAGATGTTCAGAGTTATGACATTTGTCTTCCCAAGTAACCATTACCATGAAGGAACTCTGCTTTCCTGGACATGGCTGAACATCTGCCTGCTGATGGGAAGTAGTGAATGAATCCCTTGGTTTGTTTTGCTTGCCTGTGTGACTTTTGCTTTACTTATTAAACTCTGTCTCAACCTATGAGTTTTCTCATGGTAGGGCAAGGCAGCCAGTAGCCAACCAAATGTATTTTAAGCCACCCCAGATACTATAGGCTCTGTAAAATTGCTACTAAATATTCCTGTCCTGGCCTAGGAACAATTGCCCAGGGCATTAATTTGCAAAGCAGACAAATATTAGCACGTGTAAGAAAAATCTTTGCTGTCTTCTAATCACTGTTTTAACACCAAACTTGTATCTGGTCAGCTTTTAATAAGCAGTGATTGCTAACAATGTTTAAGAGTATATAGAAAAGCTCTCAGTCACAGGAGACTCTCTGCAGCACACACCGCAATGGATGAAAAATTTTTGAGAGGAGAAAGGCATAACCGCATGCAAACATGGGTTTTTGTTAGTGCTGCAGCCTTGAACCCTGCTGAGTATAGGAATAGGCTGCAGGTGAGAAGATTGAAGTCCTGAGCTGCATAAAACCCATCTCTGATGCTGGCACCAGGAGAAGATAGCACCGAATTTAGTGGAGCCCTGGGGAGTCTGTGGTCCAAATCACACTTATTATGCAAATACCTGTCACAGGGAAAGATGTCTTACTCTGTCCCATCTTCTTGAAAGTCAGCAGTGGTGCTCTGACTGAGTGTTGTGCTTCACTGCAGCCTAGGAGAACAAGAAGGATGCGTGTTGAAAAGAAAACTCGCACTGATGGTAGAGCTTCCCCAAATCCTGAGACACCAGTGGAAATGGGCAGGGTGAGTAAGGGAATCGAGAAACAAAAGGGACTGTCAGAGACTACTCCTAGCAGCTCCCTACAGATCCCTGAGGGGGAAAGCAAGCAGAGAGTTTTGCAACCCTGACAACACCAGCAGCATGGAAAAGAAAACGTGGAATACCAGACCCCTAGACAACATTTGTACTACCCTGGTTTAACTGATATTATACAAATGGCACACCATTCATGCCAGAAAAGTACTGACTTTTGAAGTTAATGACATTCTGCAGTATTAAAACAACAGTTATTTTGAAAATTTTTCTCATACTTCCAGTTTTACTTTTCTTGTTGCTCTCTCATTCTTGAATAATGAAATTTACCTAATAATTTAATTTTGTCTCCAAGAAATAGTGTGGTTTTGGACCCACAATAATTCAATATTGTTTGCGTCTTGCACAGTTCCAGGGACAAACCAGCTTTATTATTAAAATAAAACAAGTGTCATTCTTTTTCTCCTGTCCGAGTCGTGGTCCTTGCTTCAATAGCATATCATTATGCTGAGTAGATTTTGTAAAATCTAAACAAGTGGGGCCTGAAATAACCTGTTATATGTTTGCTTCTGATGTCTCTGGTAGATGAGAACTTCATGGTTAGTAAGTAAATGAATTCCTCACAGTTATGCGGTCAATCTACATGAGAGCCAAGCGCTCAACATGAAATGCAGTTCCTTGGCAGTCCTTTAAGCACATGGGTCTGTCTTGCTTCATGTCTCCTGACCATGAAAAAGATTACTATTAGGTGCTTGACAAAAGATGGCCACAATTTGGTCTGAAAAAGGACAACTGAAAGTGTGGCTTTGCAAATTATCATTGACCACAAATATGGCTTTACTGTTGGGAAGGGGAAAGAGGGGAAGATTAAGGACACAGTAACTTGTGGTTACTTGCCACAGTGCTGAGATCATATGTCTTCCTTGAAACTCTTGACCATCTTGTGGGCAGCTGTAAGGATTTGGAGACAACACATATATATATATTTCTGTGATGTGCCCACATCTTAGGTCCCTTGACACACCACCCTGCTCCATCATCTGGTCCAGAGGTGCCAGAGGTGCCATCATCTGGTCCAGAGCTGCCACTCTGCTTACCTTGGGATCGTGCCCTTGCTAATCAAATATCTCCCTGTATGGAGGCAGGTGAATTTGGGGTAAACGTGGAAAATATGTACAAATGTAAATGAAATACAGCTCATTCAAAGTTCCACAGCAGTGTCTAAACCAGAGGATTTGCTGTGCATTATGCATATGTGGGTAATTCTGAGTCCAGCTTAGGATGAGTGATTGGAAGCATATGGTGACAGTATTTTTGGCAGAGTTTTACTTAGAAATCATAAATCTAAGCACAAGTTGACTATGAACTAAGCTCAGTTCACATCCAGATTTGGACTTAAATTTTCTTTGGGTTTTTTTCTCATTTTTTCTTTATGGTGAGCCTGGTAAAACAAGACAAGACAAAACAAAACAAAACAAAACAAAAATCCTGGTTCTCTGAGTCATCTGTTCTTAGCATCAAATGCTTTTCTTACACTTCAAAATATTTTCCTACACCCAGTCTATCCACAGGTACTGGGACTGAAGAAAACTTTTCAGTGCTCGTTGCAAAACTAATGGGAAAACAGAAATTTGGTATTCTCAGTCAAGATCAGGTGAAATAATGTGTGATGGCTATACATGAAAGAGTACAACAGAAACCATGAAATTCTGCCATTCAAAGGAAAAATAGCAAAAGCTATGTGCTATGTTTTCCATGTTGTGAAAGGTCAAATTCTAGACTGGTTGTGAGCCAGACATTACATGCAACGGTGTTACTTGAAGGAAACCAAGAAGTGAATGTAACCACACGCCATGCAAGTTAGAATTTTATGCATTCTTTCAACCTGGTTCTTAAACCAGGAATTTCAGATAAAACAAGAGTTAAAAAAATATGGCAGACTGTTTCCCTTGTTTTGGAACGCCTTGAATATTGAATGAAATTTAAAGTAAATACATAGTTTTACCCCATCTGTTTTCTTACCCTTCTGGCTACAGACACAAAAAAGGCAGAATGTTTATTTCAGGTGTTTTTTTGTAAATCTCAGCTAGTTCAGCCTTTCTTTGGGCTTGTTCTGGATTAAAGTGTGTTTGGGCTTGTTCTGGATTAAGTGTGACCAGCAGAACTAGGAAAGTGATTGTCCCCCTGTACTCAGCACTGGTGAGGCCACACCTTGGGTGTTGTGTCCAGTTCTGGGCACCTCAATACGAGAGAGATGTTGAGGTGCTGGAGCGAGTGCAGAGGAGGGCAACGATGCTGGTGAAGGGCCTGGAGAATAAATCTTATGAAGAGTGATTGGAGGAACTGAGACTGTTTAGTTTGAGGAAGAGGAGGCTGAGGGGAGACCTCATCACTCTCTACAACAACTTGAAAGGGCATTGTAGAGAGGTTGGTGCTGGTCTCTTCTCGCAGGTAATTAGCGATAGAACAAAAGGGAATGGCTTCAAGCTGCACCAGGGTAGGTTTAGGCTGAACATTAGGAAAGAATTTTTCCCAGAAAGAGTGGTCAGATGTTGGAATAGGCTGCCCAGGGAGGTGGTCCCCATCCCTGAATGTGCTTAAGAATGATGTAGATGTGGTGTTGGAGGATATGGTGTAGGGAAGAACTTTGTAGAGTGGGTTTGATGGTTGGGCTCAATGATCCCAAGGATCTTTTCCAACCTGATTGATTCTATGATTCTAAAGTAGGAGGGTTTAAATATACCCTCCAAGAGGAAAAACCTTGCTTCTGTAATTCCCATAATTTTCATGAAGCTACCGAATGAGATGTGAGATTGTTAACTGGAAGAGTCAGATAGAGTTGCATTTCTAGAAATGCACCAGGAATGGGAGCATATATTTTCATATGGCTAATATGTCAAGAGCTGAGATAGCCAGAGGCCAATAGCCTGAGCAAATAAGCAGTGACTCATGGATGTTCACTGACATTTGTTATAATGTGAACAGACTTCCTAGGAATCCTTATGGTAAAAAACATCCAGTTTAAATAAAATGAAGATGAAACTAACACCTGATATAACCCATGCCATTGGCTAAAAACAGTCCTATAAAGACATGCTGCAGTGCTATAATTGGGATCCAAAAAAATGCACTTCTAAGAAAGACAAAGTATGTCTCTTTGCCTCACTGCTCACATCAACCCAGGAAACAAAGATAATTTCTGAAACCATAGCAGAAAAGGAATGTCTGATCACTTCTACTTCAGTTGTAATTTTTCACAGTCTCATAATCCTTGCCTGCCATAGTATTAGGATGTTGTAATTATTGATCAGTTACGATTAATAAATACGCAGATCGCAGAATGGAAAGCACCCTTACAGAATAATAATTCTGGAACCCAGCAAACTCACAGCCAGAAGCAATGATTTGGGTTTTCTGTCCCTCTGATCCCTAGCAGGTATTTGTCTCATAAACATTTTGATAAGACAAATTGGCCCTGGCTGTGGTTGCGGGGGTGAGGTTGTGAAAGCCACATATTTGGGTTCAGCAAACCGCCATAGTTTTGCTAGAAAGCTTTTCTGATGAGCTCTGCTGGATTTTTAAATTTTCTGATGAAAAAACAAGAGGTACATATTCCCAATGAATTTTTTAATATCTGGGCTCCTTCCTTTAGTGGAAGAGATTGTGAGCTCTGAAAATCAAGAATACTCAGAAGGTTATCTGCATTTTTTTCATTGGCCTGAAAAGGATATTTAAATAGCTTATTGTGTGAGGCATCTAGTGTTTGCTCCTTTTTGCTTGTTGAGAAAAAAACTTTTAGTTGTGGATTTCAAGAGANTATTTATTTATTTATTTATATTTCATTTATATTCCTTCCTTGTGAATTGAAGGATGTAACTTCTGTGTTTTCCATGTGGCAATGAACTAATTAAAAGAGAGATGAAGCTTTGTTTCTCATAAAGATAAAATCTTACGTGACTGAAGATGGCTGAAAGGATACGTGGCAGTTTTCTACCCATCTTGCACTTCTGTATCCTTTCTTGAGGTTTTTGTGGGTGCCGTATTAAATAATGTAATAGTTTG